>QTSX02005224.1:0-109518 GCA_014839935.2 Entomophthora muscae | reverse complement strand
TTTGGCAAATTCATTAGGGTAGAAGCGCTGCCACACTGCCTAATGGATTTGAGAAGCGCCAAGGCGCCGCCTGGGGAAATTGCTGGGCGCCTGGTTCAAGTTTCCAAAGCATTTTAATGGGTTTTAAGGCAAAAAAAACCATTAAATGCAAAGATAACTAAATAAAGGCAAGGATGCCTAGGAATTCAGGTTTGATCAGCCGGTTCCCAATTGGAACATCAATAGCTGAGCGTTGGGATGTTTAATCCACAGGGTTTTGGCACCGGGAGTTGAGGAAGCTCCATGCTGAATTGGTACGTTGGGATAAATAGAGTCAGGTGACTTCTTCCCATTGTAGGTTGATTCTCATAGGTTGAGAAATATTGGTGATTTTTTAGGTAAAGATCTAGGTTTGGATGACTCAAATATCATAGACCACATGAGATGAATCATAGGTTGATTCAGGAACTGGAGGGGTTTTCAGCTGAATATGCCCCAAATGATATATAAGCAAAAACACCTAAACTTTAATCAATATATATTGTATATTGTCAATTTTGATGCTTTCCCCTCAACTAACCTTTCAATTATTATGTCTTCTTTGTTAAATTTTGAAAGGACCAAATTTGGAGTACTTTGTGTGAAAACCGCTGCTGCCAGGAAAGAGGTTTCTACAAGTTTGTTGGAGGAAGCTTGGGAAAGCTTGGAGGTCACTAAGACTGTGCCTGAGGAGTCCTTGGTGGAATTAAAGGCTGGGTTCAAAGGGTTATACTCCAATTAATTTTCAAAAGAAGGGACTCCCACCCAAGGAAACCAAATCTATGGGTGGGATTCCTGGAACCTGTTAGTAGGATGGAACAAAATCTTACAGCAAGTGAAAGAAAAGCAAATTGTGAAATTGAGGCTTTAAGGGAAAGAGAGAAAAAGAGTGTTGAGATCATGGCCTGTTGGCGGGATGATAAAAAAGTGTTGTCCCATAAAATTGCCTCCCTGGAGACAAAGCTCCTTGAAACTTTGTCACAGGAAGGTAATGGCAATAAGAGTCAAGGACAGGATAATGGTAGGATGGACTGGTTGGACCTGGATCCTTCACAGAGACCCAAACCCTCAAAACACACATTGAGGACAATCTAGCAAAAGGATTACTTTGCCTGTTCAAATCCCCATGGGGGCAGCAGTGTTCTTTGTAAAGAAAAAGGAAGGCACTCTGCGTTTAGTAAACAACTACAGATCACTAAATGAAAGCACAGTAAAGAATAAATACCCTCTTTCACTTATAGAGGATCTGTTTGTAAGACTCCCAGGAGCCAATTTTTTCTCTGAAATTGACTTCATCTCAGTTAAAACCAAGTTGAATTAAAGGAAAAGGACACACCAAAGACTGTGTTCTGTACGCAATTTGGATCTCTTGAGTGTAGGGTAATAAACTTTGGGATGACCAATGCCCCCGCAACATTTGTCACTATGATGAACCAAGCGCTAAACGGTCTCTCAAATACATTGTGCTACCTCAACAATATCATTATATTCTAAAAAACAAAAGAGGAACACCTCACGCATGTCCTCAAGACACTCAATTGACTCGCAAAGCACAAAATATACACTAAGCCTAGTAAGTGCCAATTTATGGAAAAGGAACTCCTGTTCTTGGGCCACATTGTCTCTGACGGTGACATCAAAGCAGACCCATATAAAATAAAAGACATAAATAACATGCAACGCCCCACCTCTGTTAAACAAGTTAGATGCTTTCTTAGTATGGTAGCTTACCTAAGGAAATACATCAAAGACTGCAGAAAGCTCACTGCACCAATCAATGACCTAACCAAAGGTAATGCCAAAAAGAAATTCATCTGGACTCCAGAATGTGATAAGAATTTCCAACTATTAAAACAAGCTTTGATCTAAGCACCAATCTTGCAATACCCTAATAATAACAGGTGCTACAAGCTTGAGTCAGACACTAGTGACACTGCCATTGGCGCAGTCCTACACATTTGCCAGCCAGGGCAGCAAGATTTCCTGCCAGTATGTTACAAAAGCAGAAAACTAACAAACACTGAGCAAAGGTACCCAATACATGGTAAAGAATTGCTAGCAATATACTACGCTTGCAAGAAATGGAGATGTTACTTAGAAGGACATTTAAACGTCTGAGTACTAACCGACCATAAATCCTTAATATATTTCAAAACTCAGAACGCACTCACGCAGAAACAAGCCAAATGGATGTCCCTGCTAGAGAAGCTTAATTTGGAGATCCAATACAAAAAAGGGGCAGAGCTGGTCACAGCCAATGCTCTCTCTAGGCTATGCCAGCCAAGAGAGGATCACCCTGACCACCTGGACCCTGACTGGCCCAACCTATACAACACTGAGTACAAGACAAAAGGAAAGAATCCCTCCACACATCAGCTGACCCACAATACATTAGTAAGGAATGAAAAACATTTCCATATATCAAATGGCACAGTATACCAAACCATCAAGGATAAACACATTCCATACATCACACTTGCACAAAGAGTTGACACTATACTAAGACACCATTGTCAGCTAGGACACACAAAGGCTAACAACCTATATCTCACATTAAAAGAGATAGTATGGTGGCCCAACCTGAAGCAAGACATAATCAATGTTCTAAAAAAGTGTACAGTATGTGAAAAATACGCCAGCACCAAGGCGCCACAGCCAACAGTTAACCCAGTACCTGACCCCAAACCATTTAAGGTTTGGGGACTGAACGTAGTGGGACCCTTCCCAGAAACCAAAGCAAATCAACGTTTCCTAATTGTAGCCATCAACTTTGCCACATGTTGGCCCATCTGCTGGCAACAAAAGATCACAAGGCGGAAACAATAAATTGATTCATCAATAAAGCAATCATAGCAGACTATGGCACTCCAGACTACATCATAACAGATGGAGCAAAAGAGCTAACAGGCCACGTAGTAAATGACAATCTAAAAACAAAGAATATCAAACACTCCACAACCTCGCCCTACAGGCCACAGGCCAACGGCAGAGTTGAACACCTGAACAGCAGCCTTATCAGAACCCTGGAGAAAATAATGGATGGCAAAGCCAAAGACACATGGCTGCTCTATGTGAAACATGCATTACTAGTATCCCGGGTTTGTACCAATCAAGGGACAGGCTACTCACCGTTTGAACTAACATACAGGTACAAGCCAGAAATAGTCACCCACAATAACCAACCATATGTGAAGATCCCCCCGGGAAAACCTCCTACAGTAGAACAGAAACCAGCTCTACAACACATTTGTCTCAAAGCTAAAATAGCAGAAATAAAGAGGCTCAAAACACAAAAAGTAACCTCCACAGAGGAACCACTTCCCATCAACTCCCATGTCTGGATTCTAGCTGGGAACAGAAAGAAGCTAGACTCAGTACACAGGGGACCAGGAAGAATAATCAGATACCGACCAGACAGGAACACCTACCTGGTTAAGTTCCAGGGTGCCAAAGAGCCCATCACCAAAAAGTACCACAGATCTCGTCTCCGCCCTAGCAAAGGAGAACACTTGACCAGTTGGTGCCCACTAGTAAACAACTCCAGTAACATCAGGCAGCAGCTGTCAAGACAAAGCCCCCTCCTGATGTACCTGAGTAACCCCTTAAGGGAGGGGTGTGTCAAGGGTCTGGATGTACAAGTATTCCGGCTATCACCATCACACCTAACATCCAGTCATTGCCTGATTTGATGCCTTTCCAATATACCATTTGACATACTGGAAATGGCAACAAACCAATATCACATGACTGTCCAGGTATCCAACAACTCAAACCCATCCAGCACATGACCAGCCCCTGGGTTTGATCCAACTAATATCCCCGCCACAGCTAAATCTATATAAGTCTAAAGTATTATCCAATAAAATATACTTCTTCTCTTCCTACTTTTATATTCAAAGCTTCCCCAAAAGGCGCTCCTTATCACTTGGATTTATTTGCGGCATTTGTTGACCAGTTCTATGATACTTATTGGTTTAGATTCAGCGTGTTTTAGCAATTGGATTGATTATTGTCCATAAGTCAGGGTCTAGAGCAGCTAGGAACAAGATTGATACGTCATTTTGAAGGTGTAATTCAGGATCTTTCCTTAAAACATAAAGCAGCTAAATCTTATAATGAAATTGTCAGGCCAAGCCCTGACAGGGTTCTTGGCAAGTCACTATTGCTTAAGGAAAGTTGTCAGGCTTGGCAAGAATTTTCAAATACAAGTTTAAGTTTCAATTCTCAGTCAGTACTTGATGATTTACAATTGTATGAATAGAAGTATTCCTACATTAATCTATCCATGTGTTTTACATTAATAAACCTCATTGTTAAATAAATTGCAATTTTATTGCTACCTGGCCTAGATCTTGTATAATTCCTCATTTCTATTGGTCAAGTAATTTATGACAGTATAATCCTTAAAATTGATTTAGGTTAGTCTTGGTAGAGCGCACTTGGGAGACTTAGCACTCAGAGTCCGAGTGATTTTACTAAGGTGGACTTGAGAAAGATAAGCCTAAGTGGATGTCAGAGATGGGGCTCAATAGTATGATTAATAGCTATGCTAGGTGCTAGACTATCAGGTTAAGTTTATAATGGTTTGAGAAAATGTTTCAAAAAAATTCTAAAGTAAGTTAATAAAAAGAAACAGGCTGGAACAATATAGGAAAATGTTGGAATAGACTGTTTAATGTTTTTTCAAAGTGGGTTGTTTGCAGAAAAAAAAGCAGAACAAGACCCAATAATGTTAAGTAAAGGCATGTCAGAATTTCTCTAAGATCAATTTGATGAAGGGGGAAAAGGCCAAAAAGTTTGGGGAAATCTTTTTCTTTGGTTTTTCTACAGGGGCAAAATCAAGGCAAAAATATTGAAGAAATCACAGCAAAGCAAATCCACTAGTAATTTTCTAGGGGGAAAACAGTCTAGTTCAAACACATTAAACATGAAGAAAACATAATTTTTTGAGACATAAAGCACAATGTGTTAAGGTTTTTCTTGGTGAAAAATTGTTGCCTATCCAGAGTTTGGAAAAACTGTAAATCAAAGCAAAGTACATCATATATTTGAAGCTGAAAAAAATTATGTGATTGGTTGAGTTTAAAGCTTAATGTATGTATGATTTTTTTATTGATAAAATAGCCAAAAACTTAATGAATTTACTCATAAAATGCAGAAAAATGCAATAGGATTGATTACAGTAAGTTTGAAAGCTTGTTTTACTATTGAAAAGTGAGAGTGCAGATATTTTAAGCTTGTGAAAGAAACAACCTAAAAGGGATCTAGCCTAATACAAGGAAGCTATAAAAAAGTGGTCAACTGAACAGGATCAAGAGACAGAATACTATTGAAAGATATTAAGTTTGAACATGTCCTGAGGTTTCTAACTTCAAAGAACTTCACCCCTAAGCAGCAAAGCAAGAGCTGATAACCCACAAGAAATTTTAAAAATTTGCAAATGCTTGCATTTCATAATGTTTCTAAGGGGATCTTTATTCTGTAAGATTAAAGATTTTATGATTATCATCTATTTATGAGTGATAAAATCATGAACTATTTCTTTCATATCTTTTACCTAAATTCTGGGCAAGAGAAACAGTGTAAGCATCAGTGCAAAAAGTTCTCAAGAATCTAACCTGTTGGGGAAAATGGGCAAGACTTTTCAGAAAACTGGCACTCACAACAAGAGAAAGAAAGTTCCTAAGCAAGAAGTTTGGTACACTTTTTCAAGAGCTGTACATCATCAAAAAAGGACAGAACCAAGAAGATGTCATGGGTTATAGAGCAGATGCTAGAATAATGGTATAAAAAGTACTGTAAGAGTTTTCAGGACTGAAAGCAGAATAAAATGCGCTATGATTAGAACCCAGTCACTTAAAGAATGACACCCTATCATTTACTTGGGTGCAGCTAAGGGACACAACAGGGAATCCTAATGATAGGATTGGGTTCATACTAAGCCAGAGGTTAAAATTTTAGGGATGAATAGGGGATTTATCTTAAGGCCCTGAAAATGATAATTATCAGAAATTTTCTCTAGCTAAAACTAGAAAGATGTCACCTAAGTACAAACATAATCACAAAGAGAAAATGCTAATGAAACTTAATTTTATTGAATGAATCTAATTGATTCTTATATGGCAGTTGTTTACCATAAAACAGTAGACAGACAAGTAGATCACTGGCCACTCTCATAAGTGGGTCAAGGGTCACTCATGTCATCAGTCAGAATATAAATATGTTCTTCACCTAATTTGGAACAAACCCTATTTCAAGCTGAGAAAGGGAACTAAAGAATTTCACACTCAAAATGTAACCCCACTAAAGGCAAAATCAAAAGAGCATGAATATTGTGGTTCACAACACACCCAAACCCATTCAGTTTCTGGCTTTGATCCAAGACACCTCATGGCTATCTCTTGGAGCAGGAGCATCATCCCAAGAAAGTTTTATTAGGACAGTGTATGAAAATTTTGATGTGATTCCCAAGCTGAGAATAATTTGAGATAAATGATTCTAAGCTGTAGTTATAAGGTGAGATCTGCTTGTTTTTATGAAAATAAAGTATATTTAAGTCTATCTTATTAAAGATTATATTTTTTTAGTGGTTGTAGATCAGAATATAAAATCATAACAAATATGTTCAAATAAATATTTGTTATAAATGTGCACATTCAGACTGTTTTAATTTTACAAGGACTGAATTTGAACCCCAATGTTGACTGGAGCATTTTTGTTTTCTCATTTGCTTTTTAAAGCTTTGATAATCTCTTAAAAGAGCAAACCCAATATCCCCTTTGATTAGTGGCCACAACAATTCACACCCCACATACTTATGATGATTAATCTTCTCTGTCTAGCTAATGTTTGTAGCTATCCAAAAATATTACAAATCACATTTTTAGTTTTAAAAAAAGACAAGTTCTTTTCCCAATATTTTATTATGTGATTTCTGTACTTTGATGTGCCTTTTCTAGCCCCACCTATACAGTCTATTTCTCATGCTTTAATCCTAGAGTATTAAGGTAATTATTATTCATCCTTGAAGACTAACCAAAGGCTTAGTACAACCCCAATCTTAAAAACATGATCTTCCCACTGTGTCCTTTGGACAAGCCTAAAGTAGAACAACAGTAATATTAAAGCAATTCTTTATAAATAAGATCCTGTACCCAATAGAGAAATCATAAGAGTTATATTCTGGCCAACTAAAGATTTTATTCAAGTAATTTTGAGCAAAAGGGCGCTAAAATTGATATTGACTTCATCAAGGCAGTGGTATTTAAGTCTGCATGGAGAGGGGGGACTTTTGAGGCTGGCAGATGTGCTTACGCTGAGCAACAAGGCTGATGATGTCAAGGAAATAAGAGACACGGCTATAAAGAGCAGAAAGGCTTTTTTTCACTGGGTCCCCAGCTTTGCTGGCCTGCTCATATTGCATAAGGATGTTTACCAAGCTGTAGGATTGAATAGCAGTACCCTTTTTGGGAATGGCCACAATACAGCGGCCCTTATCACCCAGGACAAATGAATGATCTCCTTCCAAATTCATCTGATAATTAGACTAGAAAAAAAGCTAGATTACCTGAATGCTGCTATTTGAGAGGCGGAGGAATTTTCCATACTTTGTCTTATTGACTTTTAAGAGGTAGGGCAATGTGGGTTCTCTGGAGGTAGTTTCAGGAATTTCTGCAGACATTTGAAGAGAAGCAGTCAACAACTCAGACTTAACATTGTCATTGATGGCAGGAGTAGCGGTGATGAGTTTTTTAACAAAGCAGTCAAAGAATGCTAACTTGCGTGAGTCAAACTTTAGGAACTCAGCACGTGTGTAGTAAGTAACCAGGTGCTGGTTATCCTGAATCTCAACAAATTCAAAATATCTGTGGGTTAGAAGTGATATAATAGCTTACTCTTTATCTGAGGCCAGGATAAGGGAGCTCATGTCACTGAAGTTCACACCTATGGTACCATCAATGAACTCATATGCCTGCCCATAGTTCTCACCATAAAAAATCCACTTTGAAATAAAGTTGGGAATGGTCAGGTCAGCCTCACCTTATTATGTTAGAAGAAACAAGAAGCATTACCAATGATTTCTTCTATTTGGGATGTTGTTTTTCCTAGGGCAATTAATTCCTTGATTTTGGTATAAATGTTATGTGCATCCTGAATGATAGTACCTAAAGATTAGCAAAGAAAAGATATTCTCATACTATTTGGCACAGCTGCCATAGGCTTGTCGTCTTGTTGAAGTTGTACTGCCTTGGTATTCTCTTGTTCAGCCAGGGACTCTTTAGCTGCACACTCTGTAGATAGGGGTCCAGGAAAAACTGCTTGAGGAGTTGGGATACACTTGACCTCAGTCTCTTGAGCCAAAGGTTTTGGGGCTACATCTTCAAGCTCTTTGAAACAATATGTTTTTGGTGGAGGCACTGGAGAGTTTGGGTTGTAGGCAGGACCAAACCTGCCCCTCTTATGAGGAGATGACAGGCCTGGGATAAGGGAAGGGCTAGCAAACCCATCAGCATCCAGACTACAGCAATGTTAGAAAAGTGAAAAAGTAGTTAATTACCCTTGCTTTAGTGTCAAGCTACGATCACCTGCAAACCGGGGAGGATAACGAAATGTGTCTTTAGAAAGAGAAGAAGGGGTGAATCCCTGAAAGAAGGGGTGACTGCGCACTTGGTGAAAGTCAGGCCGCTCCTCTACACCTTTAGTTTATGAGTAAAAATTTAAATTACCTGGTTTAGCCCGTAGAATTAATGTGATTAAATCCCAGGCTTCTGGGGATATGTTTGCCCGGGGAGGAAATTTGAGCTCAGCAGTTTGAATTTTACTAATTATTAGATATACAAAAGAACACTTACAAATAAGTTTCTTTTAGCTTGCCGCTTCCTTGAAAGGGAGGAGTACCAACCAACAAAGTGTACCTGAATATATTAGTGATAATTCAGATAGGTTACATAATAATTCCCAATCCCCACATATCAACTTCATAGCTGTGGCTATCTTGATAAAGCACTTCAGGAGCAGTATAGTTGGGTGTACCACAGCGAGTTGTCCGGCGGTCCTGTCCAGCCTCAAGTTTGCAAGCTAGCCCAAAGTCTCCAATTCGTAGAGTCATATCCTCAGCCACAAAGATATTAGCTAGCTTGAGATCACGATGAATCACTTTGCTTTCCATAAAGTACTCTACTGCACTTAAGAGCTGCAGCATATAGAAACGGACCTCAGGCTCTGTGAGTATTTTACGGTGGAACAGGAGATCCTTCAAGGAGCCTTGGCGGCAGATTTCCATGAAGATAAAAACAAAGTCAGCATCCTCTATTGAGGAGTAATATTTAACAACATTGGGGTGATTCATCTTGCGGTGAATGCTAACTTCATTACGCACCTATTAGTTAGCCAGGTCCAGGGAATCCTTACCCTCAGCTTGGCAGGGGCCTGCTGGAGCTTTGCTTTCCAGATTGTCTTGCAGCAGATCACTTTCCCAGTGATGCTGCAAGTGGCCTCATAGCATGTGGCAAACCCACCCTGTTGGAGTTAAAGGGGCACTACAGATGTATACTTACTTCACCAATGTTTTTTCCAATATAAAAGTGTACATTTCTTTTCTCATCAAACACCACTGAACTTACTTTGGGTTTTATGAAGATGCCCTCATCAGTCTTTGAATCCTGGGATAACTCTTGTGAACTCATTATCTTAGATGGAGTTAAACTTTTATATTGCTATAAGTTAAAGGTGTGAATAAATGGTATTAAAAATAAAGTATTCAAAAAAGGGTGGTAAAGTATCTTTTACTTTAATAAAAAGAAGGCGTGGAGCAATAGTTGCAAGTAAACTAGAAGAATAAAGACTTGAGGAAACGTGAATGGATTTATTTCTGGTTGGGATATAATTTGGTTGCCTCATGATCTCAGCAATTTGCCTTTCATAAAGTCGCTTAGAATCGTCGCCTCAGGACTTCTCCAGTCTCTAAAGAAGGTTTTTACTATGTTTTTGATTAGAAAAGCCTACCTTTTTTAAAGTCTGGATAAGGCCGATAATAGTAAGCGCCGCGCCTAAATATTAGCTCGGTTTTGATAGCTGATACTGCTGCAGGAGGAGTTGTCGGACACTTGGCAGTGTCTCGCAGCTTCCCTACCTGCAGCAGTATCGTTCAAAAAAGGAAAGATTAAGGAATCGACTTATAATAATCTGGTTCGATTAAAAGGTAAGAGATCTAAAAATTGGTTTTAAATCTTTAAGATTTTCATTGGAGCATAATATGACATTGTTGATTTTGATGGGTAATTTTTAAGTCCGAACCTTGCCAACGACGACTACGTTGCACTTCGCGTATCACACATGATTGGTGAAAAGGACGCGGCTATCCAAATATGATTGGATAATTTTAAACATAGATATTAGATTTTAGATTAACTATCAAGATAATCCTCACTTAACTTTAATACTAACTTATTCAGTTCAAACACTTTAGATTTAATTCAAACTAAAGGTAAGCTTCAAAATAAGCTTATGCTAACTATTTACTTCAGAAAATATCAAGAATATTAAGTTAATATTAAGATTTAAATTTCGAAGCTAATTTCTTTTAAAAAGAGGTAATTAAAATTTTTAAACAACTAATTCTTTTCAAAATTAAAAGTTGAGGCTGCATTTCAGGTATTTATTTTTACTAAGCTACTATCCTTTGTTTTCTTTTAGATAGACTAGGTACTCAGCAGATCTTGGGGTGGGTAGATCATTTTTGTCAAACTTACTAACCTAGGTTAAGAAAACCCAGATTTTTGCCCTGAAGCAGATCTTGGTTTGGTAAGTGAATTTTCTATTTATTAACATTTTTATAAAAATGTCCAGGTTTCACTGCAGTAAATCTTGAGCTGGGTAAGCTAATTGCTAACCTACTAACCTTTTTTAAAAAACACCAACTTTCCAACTGCAGCAGATCATGGATTAGGTAAGTCATCTTTTCCAAACTACTAACCTTAATTTCAAGCCCCAGATTTCTGCCTACAGCAGATCCTGGGTTGAGTAAGTTTTTTTAGAGTAGACATATCTTTTACCAAAAAACTGTTTGTCTAATTCAGTTTTTTGGACCAACTAGCTCTTTTTACTTTTAAAGTAATCTCTTTGACTTCAGTGCATTTAACTTTTATTAGCTTTATCTTTGAATATTAAGTTTTATCTTATTTTTTATGATTAATTAATATTAAAATGTATATTTAAAGTTACTTAGCTTTAAGTTCTCTACCAAGAAACTATATTTTGCTTAGAAAGCTTCTATTTAATCGTCATATTTTAGGTGTTATAGCCAAGTTTTGTCTTACTATAAAAAAACAAGAGTGTCCTGACTCCTTAAAATCTTTTTCACCCACATAGCACATTTATAATAATTTTTATTTCACCCCCAATGATAAACTCCAGTACCACATAAACTACTATTTTATATTTTAGGCAATATAGATTTTTTAACTTTCTTCTGCTCATATAATTAGAGGTTTTTTCTTTTAAAAGACCACCCTAATTAATTAATTTTCTGAGATAACAAAAATTTATTAGAAAACTCATAAATAATCAATTTTTAAACCATATTACAATTGTTTCATTTTATCAAGTGTTTTCTAATAAAATTGAAAGCAATATAACATACCTGAGGGTACTGAACCCATAAAAATAAAATAAAATGCAATCAAATCAAATGCTATGAAGCTGAAATAACAACACATTAGATAAATAAAAAAATCTACAAAATCAAACATTATCTTATCAAAAATAGAGTAATAATATCAAAAATCAGTACCACATAGAATTAACATATATGTTAAAATAAATTGATATCAGTATGTTAATAAATAAAATATGCAGTCACCAACAAATAAAGACTGTATCTTAGTAAAAAGGTGTACTACAAAAAGAATATATAAAGCCTATAAACTATAAAATAATGTTTCAGAAACCAAAGAGATTTTTAAAACATTTACTTGATCTTTATTAATATGGGTATTGTAATGTCCATTGGAGTTCAAAATATATACTGAAAATAAAGAATTTAAAAGGGCTGTAGTTTCAAGATATGGATAAAAATACAGTACCTTTTCAGAGCTGTTAAGATAGACAATCTAAACCAAGTGCTGAGCACACAGAAGTTATGCACAAAAAAAATCTTGAGTGGGCTAATTTTATTGTTAACATGTATAAATTGTTGATTTGTGTGTGTGTTAACTTGGTGTTCTATGTTTGGATTTGTCTGTGTATCTCAATAGCTTTTAAAAGTACTGTAATTAATCTCCAGTCTCTTAAGTGTCAAAATATGATGCATACTATAAAGTACAAACCTCTAATAAAGTCTTAATAATAGTATAATAGAGTATTTACAAAGCAATTGCCCCTATTTCTCTAATGAAAAGTAGCAATCATAATAAAGCTATCATCTTTATATTTGAAAATTACTTTAGATATCATTAAATCTTCTTTTAACAGCCAGAATAGTAAATAAAATTTAAAAAGACATACTGAACTACCAAAAACAAATTCTGTTAGGAAACAAGAAAAAGATAATGGAAATCATTGCAAGAATGAGACTGAGCTAGCATAGCTGTTTTCTTTTGGTAGCATGAAAACCACTGAACTTTATATACTCAACAATTTCTGATATTATTTTAACGACAAATCAAAAAATGCTGCCAATAAAACATAAAGGCACTCCCATCTTTAAATAGTTTTTACCAGGTATTTGTCCAGAAACACATAATAGAAGACTGCCATCACCCATGACTTTTTACCATAAATTTGTGATAAAGATAATTAAAAAGCCTAAAAAATTTAAATTTCAAAAGATATAACTTCACACTTATCTTTAACCAAAGTTTTTACCAGCTATAACAGGAAACACATACCAGCAGGCTGCCGTAAAAGAGTGAAACTGAGTGTAGCACAGCTTTACTCTTTTGGCAGCCAGCCTGACAAATATTCCTTTTACCAACTAGAGTATAAAATAAATATGTTAAAAGGCCACTGATTTAAATAAACAAAAAATGTTCTATCTAGAAAACCTGGACGTGTACCCAGGTGGGATGCTGTAAAAGGGCAAAGCAGGTGTAGCTCAGCTTTGTTCTTTTGGAATCCTGCTTGCCACACCATACTTGTCTTATTCAACCTTGCAAGTCACAGTTAAAACTTTTAGTGGCAGCCTGTAAGGCTGTCCTGGGGCCAGCGGAGCCGCTAAGCCGCTGATAGGCTTACCAATGAGCGGTAGTCCAGCACAATGATGAATTCTACCAGAGTGGACTTTGGAGGCTTTGAGGTAAAGCTTTCATGAAGTTTTCAATATAAAAATCTACTTTAAGATGTAAATTAGTCCTGCAAAATTGAAAATAAAGCTTAGATCATTACTTTAAAAATGAATTAAGCTTCTTTAAAGCTTAAATTCTTGAATTTGATTGGCTTGATAGAGAGGGGTGATATTATCATCAACCAAGCATCTGGGTAAGCTGTAAATACCCAATAAATGGGAGATTATTTTAGCTAGATATGGTCCCAAGCTTGCCACTTGGAAACCAGTAAGCAATGTAACAATTAGGTAGACCGTCCTCACCCATTTAAACACCTTTTTGTGAAGGTTAAATCAACCAAAATTACCGGCAAAGTACGTGAAAACATAGTAAACCAAGGTGTAGATTGCTATGGACTGAGTTGATTGGGACAAAACCAGGGCAGGTCAAGAGTACTGGTTAGAAGAGTTTAACTGTACTGGCTCCTCATAATAGTATTCTTCAGAAGGGTTTTGGAATGACCTGTGTGGTTGAAATTGATTGATGAAGATGTCCCCCAATCCTGAGGCAGGCTGTCACAGATCCTGAATGAATTAGACGTAAAATTGTCCATCTAGGGATTAAGTGATGCAACAATTGCGTGATTGCACTATTGCATCCCAATTCTAATAGTGATAGAGACGTTTAAAACGCGCCAAAAACGGGTGTTTGATTCGCCTTTTGAGTGCGCATAAGGCACGTGCTTTACTTCCGGGATTATAAATAGAACAACTAAGTTATTTATATCCACCTCCTTAAGGAAAGCCGCGAGGAAGCAGTCGTTTTCTTGCACGGGCCTTTTAGCTGTGCTACTCCGCTCCCCCCTATTTGGCAAGTCCTTTTTTCTGTGCCTCCCTGCCTCTGGTGGCAATTTCCCCGCCTTACACTATATAAGTGTGATGCTATCTAAATAAATGCCAGTTTTTGTCTATACACCTTTTATTCTTCTGTCCTTCATAGGCTGTCACTATACCATCAACAGGTATAGTATTAAGAATTAGGTCACTGACTAACTATTTGTAGAAACTAGCAACCCTTTGCTGCCACTTTTACAACACAGGCTGTGAGTATAGCAGAGAAGACAAGATGGTTCATCTCCTTTTTTCCTGGGGAAGGGCATACATTGCTTAGTATCTTGGACTTTCTGGCTTTAAGTCTGGTTGTTTTATGTGATATTGTTAAGAGGTAAATTCACTCAATAATAGCACAAACTATCATCAAGTAAATGGTCTTTATTATATACTATAAGTGTTAGAGTGAAATGGTATGTCACATGATTCAAGGAAATACAATGATGTTGCAGCCAAGTTTCCAGACTTGCCTGCCAATGTATCTTAAAATACACAGGGGGCGCTTGATGAGTTTTCCCTTGACATGTCTAACAACATGAACCAATCTAATGACAACATCAAACTGCTGGCACTTTCTCCCAATTAGGAGCGCTAACAATTCAACCTGCTAATTCCTGCACAAGTTCTTCCTCAGCTTTGAACCTTACATGGAACACACCACCCCCTTGTGGCCCAGTGGCATTTCCCATATAGTATATTAATCACAGTATTCTATAATAAGCAACACCTTATTATATTCATTCTTGTTCTTTCTATTGGACTGTTGTCTTCCCCAAATCAAATTATGATTCCTCATTGGTTCAGTTGCAACAGTGGTAGCAGCATTAGGTTAACAACCTATCTAAAGAGAAAATTCTCCCCAATAAAGGGCAGAGCGGGCCGTATGGCTACTCCCCAACAAGAAACCTTCCTGCCAATCTGTAAGGGACCCTCTTTATAAAGGAGAATACAGTTGAGGAATCAAACAAGGGTCCATTACTCTCTACAACAGGAGATAACTCTTCAAGCTGTAGGGTAGAGGCTGTACAAGGACCAGGGAAGCACAAGGTAGCTGGCCCCTGAGAAAGGATATAATGCAGGAACAAGGAAAGCCAGATGGTGACTATGGGCTATAAATAGGGGATTCCAATCATCTGAACTAGGAGATACTACTAAACAATCAAATGAATAATAGGGCGAGATTGCTTTATTGTAGAAATAAATGTTAATTGAACAATTAACTTGGGATTAAGATGGGAGTTCTTATTTTTGGGGGTGAAATCAGGAGTACAGACTTAATGAGTTTGAAAACCAGGTGTAATGCCTCACATGCAGTGGAAGAAATAATGATGTAGGATATTTTTAGATGCATTATAGTACTGAGTTCCTTGCAGGTTTTACTTTCATCTGCATTGATGTGGGTCATAAGAACAATTAATTGACAATTAATTTAGTTTCATTAACCTAGATCATCCAAATTTGGAAGTTGGAATAGGTCTTCAACTATTGGATAACTTTTGTCAGGGAAGTGATTCCTGACACAATTCCTGAGTGGGACATCCCAAACTGGTACTTCATCTATCAAGATCAACTGGTAATTAAAAGTGTATATAATTAACTCCACCTTGGACAGCACAATGCAAGTTTCACCCTGCCCCAGTCAGATCTTTCTCAACGCATGCTCAACCTTCAGCTTGAATCCTTTGCAGAATGTGTTGAAGGAGCTGACATTGTCAGTTGGCTCCACTCTACCAAAACCTGCCTCTGTATCTGTCAAGTACCTGAGCCCATGTGGGTTGCTACTGCTTCAGGACGCCTTACAGGGCCTGCTGCAGTCTGGTTCACCAACTGGGCCAGCCAAGAAATAGAGATTACCTGGACATTGTTCAGGAATGCTGCAAAGTCCCACTACAGTGAACCATTTTCACCCATTGTAGTGGGAACTCTCCTCCTGGCCATTAAACAGACTGGGTTTGCTCCTGAATATCTTGCTGCTGCCCCAGAGGCTGTGACCAACGGGAACACCATGCTCCTTACCTTGATAGTTAATGGGTTAAAACCCCATATCTAAAGGTGGGTTCCTGTTGTCAGGATTCCCTTTCTTTTATTATTGCTGCTAGTATATTTTTAGGATCACTAAGACCAGTTATCCAAGGCTTTGGTTGATTCACAAACAAATTTACACCTAATCACCTTCTTTCTTTCATTCCCTTGCTCTACCGGTCAATTTTATCTATATTAATAGTTAATTCATCTTTTCAAAGTTATCTTTTATTCAAGACAATTCTTGAACCTGCTATCTTTTTGCTAAGGTTAGCAACAATTAATCCAAACTCTTTACCTTTTGTATTTTTTAAAGTGGCTTACACCAGCACTTCAGAGCTTGTTTTTCTGTCTTCTTGCCCGCTCTTTGATCTCCTGTTTGTTTTCTTGCTTATACCAAGCATGCCAAGCAGTCTGCCACGTCTCCTACTTTCCCTTTATCTTCTACTTACTTTTTTAAAGTTAAATGTAAGTAGAACCATGTTTTCTCTGCCTCTCTTCACAGCAAGCCTTCCTAACCACCTTAGGTTAGAGTTCTTCTCCATTTTTTCTCACTACAATTCAGATCTAAATAAAAGGCCTGAGTTTTGTCCAATCTCAACTTAAGCTGAGATTGTTTGACTTGCACCCAAAAAAGGTACTTGTTAGGTTTTGTGGCTTGTGTTTCATTTCCAATTTTAGTTTAAGTTTTTATTTATAATCTTATTATTCCCTTTGACTTTCTATTTCATCAGCTAGGTAGCTTCTATAGTAATACCCACAATTTGATTGTTGATAGTTTTTTATCCTCCAACTAGTGGTGAGCAATTCCCTGACTTAGAAATTAATTTTTTGACCAAGTCATCAGTCATTAAGACTGGAATCTATTTTATTTTCTTAGGTTTAATCAACCATCTCAGCCCTTATTTTACTTCCTATAAGCTTCTAGGATCCCTAGTCCAGTTGTTACTACAAACCTTACCTACATTTTTGTATTTGACTAACATAAATATAACTGGATTAAAAGCTTTAGTTTATAACCACCTTCCCCAAACTATGAGACCTTACACCCATAGGTTGCTGCACCTTCATTGATGACTGCTATAAGGCCATTGTGGAGGCTAATGATCAGGCTTTGTTGTGTTCTGAGGCGCGGCACAGACACACAACAGGAAATCCTAATCTTAAGATTGGATTCATACTAAGTCTTGTTTAGATGACAGGGAAGGCTATGTGATTACCTTGCAGCCCTGGAAGAATAATCTCTACTAGGCGTGGCTAGAGAGAGGCGCAGAAGTACAGAAGACACAAAGACAAAATGTGAATAGAAACTAATTTTTATTGGTGAATATGAAATGGAATATATAGTGGTTAGGAATACCACAAAACACTACCAGGACAATAGGATCATTTTCCACCAGCATTAGTGGGGCAAGTGAGTTGCGCAGGATCAAGAAACCAAATAATTGTATTTCCTGATTCAGTCATCAACTCATTTCAAGAGGCAAAAGCAAAAGCAAGAGATTTGTCTTCAAAATGGCCCACCAAAGGCAAAATCAAAACATGGTGAATAGCAGCATCCACAACAGGCTTTAATGGCTTCTGAAGATCCAATGACACACCACCCCAGCCTTGTTCTGCACCTGGCAGTGCCCACAATCAGATAAGCTGCTACCAGCCTTGCTAATAAGAAAATGGGGTTAAGCGTCCCTGCAAAGGGGGACTCCAGTTAGCACAAATTGAGGACCAGATAAAAGCCTGGGGTTGTAGTTACAAGAGGTTCTACAACCCCACTTGACCCTCACTCTTAATTCCTCCTTGCAAAGAACCCCTGTGAGTACAACATGCATGAAGTTGAAGCCCTTGACGTATTCCAGGTCCACAGCAACAACCCTGTACTCCAAGCAAGCCATTCTTCAAATAAAGTAACTAGCTTGGCCTATCTATTCTGTTTCTGTGGGAACACTAAAAAACTATTGGTAGATACTGGGGCCAATCACACTATGGTTGACCAGGCGTTCACTGACTCTCAACAACTAGACCAAGTACCAAGCAGGTTCAAGGCAGTATAAGTGGCTGACTCCCGTAGAGTAGCAATTAGCCATGAGACAATACCCTCCTCTATGAGAACAAGAAACATCTAGGTTAAGCTCTCTGGACCAATCATGGCCGGGCTCAGCCACGGTGTAATTGCTGGCCTTGAATGGCTCTGTCACAACTGTCCCTACATTGACTGGGATACATCTTTAATTACACTCAATAGAAATGGGGTGGGTTTCCAGATATATCCCGTCAAAATAAACACGGTGCTTTGCAATACTGTGTTTGTTAGAATAACAGAAACAGGCTCATATGATTTCAAGGGGGAAAACTAGACTTCACTTAATGCTCAGTCAAAGTTATCCGAGCAGAACCACCTGCAACCCTCCCCTTGACTACTCTACCTCCACCAGCACTTGCCACTCTTCTCAAGGAGTATAAGGACATTTTCAGTGAAACACTGGATCAATTACCCCCTCCCTGAGAGATCCAACATTATGTACAGCTACAAGGGTTGCTTCCCAAGGTGCACCCCATCTATTAATTGACACCAAAAAAGATGAAACCCTCCACCAGCACCTCATAGACACACTTGATAAGGGCTTCATACGCCCCTTGCTTTTGCCATACGGGGCTGCTGTCTTCTTTGTAGCCAAGAAGGACAGCCCCTTTTCTTGGTCACAGATTACTGCGCCTTAAATGAGGTGACTGTTAAGAATAAATACCCCTGCTGTTGATTGACAACCTTTTTGACACACTTGCAGGTGTGAAGGTCTTTAGCAAGATTGATCTCACCGCGGGGTACAACCAGGTCTGCATTGCACCAGGGGATGAGGCAAAAGCTGCCTCCCATAAATGCTACAGGTTGTTTGATAACATGTCATGAACCTTGGAATGACCAACACTACTTTCACTATTGCCATGTTAATGAACAAAGCATTTGAGGAATTGATTGAAAAATGTGTTGTTGTGTACCTTGACAACATTATTATCTTCAGTCAAGATCAAACCATGCACCTCCAACACCTCTGTGTTGTCCTTGACACTCTTTGTAAAAACCAGTTGAAGGCTAAGCCGTCAAAATGCGAAATTCCTCAAGTAAGAGCTCTTTTTCCTTGGGCACATCATCTCTGCCCAAGGGATAAAGCCCAACCCTGCCAAAATCAAGGAAATCACCAGCATGCCGCCTTCCACTGATGTGGGCCAGGTGTGTACCTTCTTAGGCATGGTTGACTATGTGTGCAAGTTCATTCCCAATCACAGGGAACTAATTGCACCTCTCATCAAACTCCTGAACACTAAACAGCACTTCCACTGGACTCCTGCCAGATATCAAGCCTTTGAGACGTTGAAGCAAAGACTTACAACTGCACCTGTATTGCAATTCCCCAATTGGAACTGCCAATACAAACTAAAGACTGATGCCTCTGACAGAGCAATAGGGGGCGTGCTACGGGTAGAAACTGATGAGGGCACCTTTCTCCCCATGGCATATGAGTCCAGGAAGCTCACTGACTTGGAACAATGTTACCCAATACATGACAAAGGGTTAGCAGCAATTGTGCACT
Source organism: Entomophthora muscae (assembly GCA_014839935.2). Lineage (NCBI taxonomy): Eukaryota > Fungi > Entomophthoromycota > Entomophthoromycetes > Entomophthorales > Entomophthoraceae > Entomophthora > Entomophthora muscae. Next base: position 89,739 of record QTSX02005224.1, on the reverse strand, counting down.
GCGTCAATGTCAGGCACCCACCCACTAGGAAGTAATCTTACTAAATGGTGAATGATGGTAGAGGGATTTAATCCAGTCACCAAGGAGCCTACCAGCAAGGACACCATTCCAAGGTGGAATATTTTCCCAACCAGACAATATCTGCCTAACAGGGGATTGAAACAACCCAAGAAGTAGTAAGCCCCCAAGTAACACAGGAGGAAGGCAGAAGCCAAAGGATGGAAGACTTGGGGCTCGGGGATCTGGGATGTGGACTGATAGTCCTTGGTCTTTTCTCTGAGAGGGGGGTTATGTGACAGAAATTGCTGGATAATATAAAGCCTTTTCTAAATGATGGGGAATTACCACCCAAATCCACATAGAATTGATGATTAACCACCAACATGGCTTCAAGTACTTTTTTGTGAAATTTCCAATTGAAACTCCAGGATTAAGTAGAACAATCAATCCTAACCAGAGTAAACCAAGATAAATGACCTGGGAAAGCATCAATGCATCTTCAGCGTAGAATTCTGGGCATTGAGAAGTGACACAATTTTCATTTTCCAGAATGGGGGAAGGAGCTACAAAATTGGCTGGCATGAAATTAACATTTTGTGGCGCCAACAACAAAGTTCCAGATGCTGGGCCCCATCTTCCTGAAATGATTATGTTCAGAATCAGATTGTACAGGATATACCGCAACAACCCAAGCACAGGATGCATTTTTAAAATTTAAAATTAGAACTTGGGATAATTGATTTTTATTGAGTAAATTTAAAAGGACTCAACTCTTAGAGTTGAAACAGGGAAAATTATTCAATATATATCAGAAAAATTGACTAAGCAATACCACCTGAGTCTCAATCTCCTATTCCTTTGGCATCTTCAAGTAAGTATTTAGTCCAGGTTGCAAAGAACCCTTGTGTGACCAGTTTCTGACAACCATGCTGATTAATGAGCTTATATTGGGTGACCCTCATATTACGTTAATTTATCAACATCAGTTTACAAGGGGGAGCTGGTTTCAGCTGGCATACTGGTGCAGTTGTGACTCATTTTTGATTGACTGTTTGGTTTAAATCCGTTAACTTGATCAATTTTGATACAGGTTTCCCGGCCTTCTGTGCCTTCTTACTTGGACGGACAATACCCAGCATTATGGAACTTACCGTGACATTACCCTCTGCTTTAGCCCTGGGCACAATACCACCATCTGGGAGATGGGATAAAGAGAAATTCTTATGGGCAGGTGGGAGTTTCATTGCAGCAAGGATAAGTTAAGGGTGTCCAATAGCAGTGGGATTGCGCTTGTAGAACTCCTGGATCAGATCAGAGGAATTTGAACAATTGTAGTGGGGAACCCAGGAGTTTTCAGAATCAGGATAACCTTTCCAAGATACCAAATATTCCAAATGACAACAATTCTTGCGGGAAGCTAGAATACAATTTAACTCATACTCAGGTTCTCCTTCCACAAGAATAGGTTGGGAAGAGGGGGTCTCTATTCCTTTGAAGGGAGTAAGAAGACATTCATGGAGGGTGTGGAAAATCTTGAAGGCAGGAGGTAAATACAGCCGATAGGCAGAGGGACCAATCTGATGTTCTACCTTGAAGGGACCAACTTGCTTGGCACCCAATTTATGGCATGGAACTTTAAGCTTCATATTGCAAGCATTGCCCATGACTAGATCACCTGGCCTGTAAGTTGGACCTTCCTGGCGCTTGCAATCTGTGTATTCCTTGTAAGTTGTCTTGGCGGTGGCAAGAGTAACTTGGAGCTCCTGATGGACCCGCTTCAATTCAGCGGCTTGATCAGTTGCAGCTTCTACATTGCTAACCAAATGAGGACCCATGTTGGAAGAAGGGTTTTAACCCACATTGGCATAAAATGGCAATAATTGAGTTGACGTGTGTGGGGTGTTATTATATGTGAACTCTACCATGGGTAGATTATCACACCAGTCATCTTGTTGCGCATTGGTGTAGCAACGTAGATAGACCTCCAAACTTTGGTTTACCCTCTCTGTTTGTCCATCAGACTGGGGGTGGAAAGCAGTAGAGCGGCACAATTTGATACCAAGGATTCCAGTAAAAGCTTCCCAGAACTGAGCAAAAAATTGAGGACCACTGTCACTTACAATCTCCATTGGGATGCCATGTAGAGAGAAGATTCTGTTCACAAATAACCTAGCAGTTTCCACTGAAGTAATTGTGGTTGAGCAAGGTACAAAGTGTGCCATCTTTGTGAAACAATCAACTACCACCATGATTGTGTTAAAACCATTGGAATTGGGAAGCTTGCCAATGAAATCCACCAACACAGACGTCCAAGGGCCTGCAGAAGGCTGAAGTGGAACCATTAAACCAGTAGTCTTATTCCAACTGGCCTTGGATCAAACACATATAAGGCAATCTCAAACAAAAGCAGCTACCTGCAAAGGCAAACCTTTTCAGGAAAACTGGCGGCGGATAAGTTCCAGTGTTTTGTTTTTCTCTGGATGACCAGCTGTTGGACAGGTATGATTAGCCTCCATGATTTCATCCCAAATAGTGCCTTCAGAGACCCACAAGCGACCTTGATGATATAGGGCTGGACCAATCTTATGATAACCCTGAGGCTGACCTACTGGGTTTGCACATGCTAGCTCCAATATCCTATCATAACCTTTGGACAAAGGTTGCAGAAACTTAACCTTGTAATACAAGTCCAAGTCTGCGCCCTCAGCTAAGGACATGGTGGCCAACGTAGCCAGTGGAGGTAATACAAAAGGCACCACAGCTTTGTCTGGAATCATAATATGTGTGTTAAACTTGGTGTCCATACTAGCATCTGGGAGATGTGAGGGATTCCTGCTTAGAGCATCGGCCAAGTGATTGTCAGATCCCTTAATAAACTTGTAGTGGAACTTGTATCTTGTCAGATCACCATGTCATCTGGAATGGCGATCTGACAAAACCCTGGGTTGTCAATAATATAGAAGAGCTTTGTGGTCAGTTCTTACTACAAATGAATGACGTGTCAAAATGAGATAGTGGTGCCAATGCTTTAATAATTCCACTACAGCCAACAATTCCTTGTTGTAAATCATGTAGTTGCGTTCTCAAGCCTCCATCTTCCGGGAGAAATACTCTACAGGTCTCTCAATCCCGTCACTAGCCGTTTGCAACAGCACACCAGCCACAGCGTATTTAGATGAATTGGTAGAAACCACAAAAGAAAGCTCAGGATCCACATGTCTTAACACTGGGGAGGACAACAAAAGAGCCTTGACTGCTGAGAAGGCACTTGCACACTCAGGCGTCCAGACTAAAGCCGTCTTTCCACTAGCCAAATATAAAGGGGCGGCCACCTCAGACAAGTGGGGAGTGAATTTCTTCAAGAACATACATGTACCCAGGAAACTACAAAGTTGGGATACTGTCACAAGCATAGCATACTCTCAAACCGCAGCTTCCTTGTCAGGGGCAATAGTGTGGCCATCCTCAAAGATAATATTACATGGAAAGGTAATCTTACGTTTAAAGAATCCACACTTACTCCTTTTGATGATCAAGTTTGCTTGGAGAATGCACTCTACAACTGCCAACAAGTGGGCCTTATGGGACTCCTCATCCAGAGAAAACACCAAGATGTCATACATGTATGCAATGGCACAAACACCTAGGAGATCTCCCAGGACTGAATCAATCAACCGCTGAAAGCAAGCCAGGGAATTCTTCAATCCAAAAAGCATTACGCGGAACTGGAAGATACCCTTCTTGGTTCTGAATGCTGTTAACCATTCCATTCCTTCTGCAATCCTGATTTGATTGAAAGCATTCAACAGATCAATTTTGAGAATACCTTTGCCTTCTTGACACACCAAGAAATTTACGCCTTGAGAGGTAAAGAAAAGGATCAGGAATCATAATGTTGTTCAAATTCCCGTAGTTGACACTTGGATGAAGGGACCCATCAGACTTCTGAACAAACAATAACGGAGAGCAGATCAACAAAGCCTTCTTAAAAATGTAGCCTTTTGCCAACATGTCACGAGTCCACTCTTCCAAACATGCATTGTCCTTCAAGGTTAAAGGGTAAATTGGAGACACAATTCTTATCAGATCAACAGTGACCTTAAAGTCAAAGTCAAACTGAGTGTGCTTGGAAAGGACTTTGCATCTGGTGGCGTCAAATGCCACGGACCAGGGTTGCAAACATTCTGGTAAATCCAAACTTACGGGGACAGGGACAGGAAACAATTGTATGGTCTGTGATGATTGCTCCAATTCAGACATATCCAACAGCGGAATACAAATAGTTATACCCAAGGAGTGTTCCACCTATAGCTCATTTTTCTCCAGTAAGGTTGATACATTATGATCTCTCCACCAACTCACTCCCAAATGATAGGATACATAAGGGTAGGGCAAACAGAAAACCTTGCGGTAAAAGACTGGCCTGCTACTACAAAAGTAACTGGCTTCTTCAGCTGGAAAGAGGGAAACATTTGACAATTTCCACCCCTAACAAGCATTCCTGGATGGTACTTGAGTTGTAGCAAGTCAGCAGTCTCCACGCTCATAAAATTTTTGGAAGCACCTGTATCTAACAAGATGGCTGGCTGATAGATAGTCTGACCATTATTGATGCTACCATGAAACAAGAAGTAACCAGAAGTGGATTTATTTGTAGCAAAGGTAGAAATCTTGGCAGGGTCTTGTTTTTCATTGGCAGTACAGACAGCAGCTAAGGAAGCAGGATGCTCCTGGAAGTAACGCTCAATCATTTCTTGGACGGCAGCTGGAAAAACAGGGTTATCACAATCAATGGGAATGAGGGGCAACTCTTTGGACGTAATAACAGAAGATTTTGCAGGTACAACATGCTGAAGCATCACCAAGGAACTATCAGGACTAGACACTATGGGGGCCTCCTTTACATCACTGGGTCTGTTCACCACCACCAATTGTAGTTGAGACGAGCTAGGGGGAGAATGATCTTGGCTTTGGTTGGAAGAAACTACCAAGGAGCAAGGACCAGAAAACCAAGAGCGTGCAGCAGATTTATCCTTAATTACCAACATACCTTGTTTGGAAGGAGACAGATTTGAGACCAGAGAAAGAATTTGACTTACCAGGACCTCAGTTGTGGTTAACGGGGAATCCCAAACCGCCAAATCCTGGGCAGTCTGGTTAACTGCTAACCACAACACTGAGAGTTTGTTCACCTTGGGAACATCAATTTTACGGCAATAGGTAAGAAACTGAGGATGGAATACCAAAAGCAGAGTTGTACCCTGACGGAAGACGTACAGCTTATAATATACTTTGAGCTCCTCAATAGATACACACAAATTTTTAACAAAGGATATAGAGATGCACTCTCAGTTAAAACACGTGGATTGCGCTCCACCACGGACAACAACCATTCTCAAGCATCTTTGGAAACCTTTGTCATCACATGGTAAACTTGGGATTTGTGACTAAGGCTAGAGCTGGAATAAAATGATAATGCTGACAAAACTTCACGCAAAATTTCATCAGTGGGTGGGACAGGAAAATAATCTAGACGCCAAAATGACATGACACAACAGAAATAGGAAACAGAGGATCCAGTCTCTACAACTGCAACCAGAGATGAAAACCAAAAATTAAAGAAAAGTCCAAACTGAAAACTCAGAAATGAACTAATGCAAATAAACATGGTAAACACAGATATCTCAACAGAGCAGGAGAAAAGAAACACAAATTCATGATGAACTGCTTTCAAAAACTCAGACGTAGAAGAGTTGAGTAATGTGACAGAAATCACTGGATAATATAAAGCTGTTTCTAAATGATGGGGAATTACCACCCAAATCCACATAGAATTGATGATTAACCACCAACACGGCTTCAAGTATTTTTTGTGAAATTTCCAATTGAAACTCCAGGATTAAGTAGAACAATCAATCCTAACCATAGTAAACCAAGATAAATGACCTGGGGGAGCATCAATTCATCTTCAGCGTAGAATTCTGGGCATTGAGAAGTGACACAATTTTCATTTTCCAGAATGGGGGAAGGAGCTACAAAATTGGCTGGCATGAAATTAACATTTTGCGACGCCAACAACAAAGTTCCAGATGCTGGGCCCCATCTTCCTGAAATGATTGTGTTCAGAATCAGATTGTACAGGATATACCGCAACAACCCAAGCACAGGATGCATTTTTAAAATTTAAAATTAGAACTTGGGATAATTGATTTTTATTGAGTAAATTTAAAAGGACTCAACTCTTAGAGTTAAAAACAGGGAAAATTATTCAATATATATCAGAAAAATTGACTAAGCAATACCACCTGAGTCTTGATCTACTATTCCTTTGGCATCTTCAAGTAAGTATCTAGTCCAGGTTGCAAAGAACCCTTGTGTGACCAGTTTCTGACAACCATGTTGATTAATGAGCTTATATCAGGTGATCCTCATATTACGTTGATTTATCAACGTCAGTTTACAAGGGGGAGCTGGTTTCAGCTGGCATACTGGAGCAGCTGTGACCCATTTTCAATTGACTGTTTGGTTTAAATCCGTTAACTTGATCAATTTTGATACAGGTTTCCTGGCCTTCTGTGCCTCTTTACTTGGACGGACAATACCCAGCATTATGGAACTTACCGTGACAGGTTATGCAACAAAGGGGTGGCAGTATACCAAACTCCTGGTATCACCTGAAACCATGAGCTGTCTAAGAAGTGTGCCTTGGGAGAGGTTCCAGAATCTGTACAAAATTCCATCAAAATGTTGACTAATACATCCTGCAGCATGACCATCTAATACACCCATTTATACCCAAGAGACTCCCTAAGAGGAATCTTGGGTAATCTCATGGTTTAGGAATTAAGGATTAAGTCAAGTTATAACAAAATAAGCAAAATTATTCACTTGGGTGAATGTAGACTTTATTGATTGAACAAGTGGAAGATCAAAGATTATCAGCATTATATAGTGTGGAAGCTAAAGGATAATCTGAAGATGAAATAAAGGAGACAAAATTTTTTGGAGACGGAGTTGGAGAATTTAGGATGAAAATGGAGATTCTGAGGAGTTTGAAATTTAAACTAAGACTATTTGTGTTACTGAAGCAAAACTACTAACCTCATCAATACCAATAGCCATTAATGTTTTAAATAATATGTACTTCCCTATGATAATCAGGAGGAGCCTAGCTATTCCCCAGAAAGAACTGGGGAAGGAGAACAAGAACCAGTAACAGAAACAGAGGCCAACATGTCATCCAAAGCAAAAACAAGGTTAAAACAGATCTAGACGTCATCCAGGTGTTTAAATGAACCTAACAGTTTGATTATTGTAATTTCTGATTGGCTGAAAGCCAGATCAGAAGGTAACAATTTGATCTCTATGAAACTACTAATTTTTCTCTTAGTGAAAATAGGGTCTGAAGCAAAAAAAGACCCAGGTTTGAATCCCGTCAACATAAGAGAGGATTCCAGAACACATTCTGGGATCAAATCATCAGGTAATGAAGGACAGATACTTCCAACTAATACAACAATTTTAGGAGATCCAATATAACCCAAAGGGAGTAAACTTTCTTTTCCTAACCCCAGGAATAAATTGCTGTCAGGATTTACCAAATGAACATTTCTGACAGTCAAGAAGTGATGCTGTTACCTGGAAGGGGCCACCTTTTCACCCTGCGTCCTGATGGATCACAAGTTGCTCCAGTACTTCAACACACAGTCCCACTTGACACGCCACCAAGCAGGCTGGGTCAAGCCTCTATCCCCCTATCAACTGCGCATTGAGTACAAGCCTGGGAAAGAGCTTGTCACGGCAGACACCCTCTCTAGGCTCTATGTAGCATTCATCACTGAGGACAATGGCTTGGACCCAGATTGGCCAATTCTTTACCTCTGTCCTGAGGCAACCCATTACAAAGGCCTTAACTTGGTAACCATCTTCAAGATAAAAGACAATGACAGTCAGTTCACCATCAATGCTGGCAATGTCTGCTGCCGGGCAGAGACAGGTGAAAAGACGCTCTATATTCCCATCACACAACAAGGTGACACAATACTACACTACCACTGCACCTTGGGTCATATTAGAGGATGTAATCTCTTCAAAATAATTAAACATAAGGTTTGGTGACCGCTTATGCGTCAAGAGAGTTTGGATCTCCTCAAAACATGTGTGCTGTGTGAAAAGAACACATCTAAACCTGCACCCCCAAGTCTGTCTTTATCAGGATTGACAGTTTGTTACCCCTCAAAACCCAGGCCCAAGGGCGGGATTCAAACCCTGAACCTGAATTCCTGCAGGCTGCTGGGCCCATGAACCAAGAGCCCAACTGCCCGCATCTTTCTGAGATCAAGCCCCTGCAAGCTGAAGCCCCTGCTAAGTCCCAAAGCCAGAATACCAGTACAGGTTCAATTATGATGGTGCCCAAGGAGGAGTTTCTTGAATTGCCTAATGGAGGCAGAGAAGGTGACCCTGTGAATTTCATGAGCTTGAAGTCCTCTCAAGTAACCAATCAAACTCAACTGCCAAGGGAAAACCTGGGCTTTGGGCCTGACCCTGTGACCACAGCCCAAAATCAAGGAAACTAAGTGATCAATTTGGATGTTCTGACCAATGAGAGAACATCCAGCTGAGGCGCAATTTTGCCACTTCTGCACCCGGGCCTCCTGGCCACCTGCCTGCATTTTTACCAATATTTTGATATAGCCCTTATAAAAAATACTAAGTTTGGAGGCAGGATGCTATATATGCCTATAGATCCTGCGCTCAAACCTTATTGCCATTTTTGAATAAAGGTTATGTTATTTTGGCTCACACAGCTATTGTCTTATTTTGTATTTGCTATCAACCAATGTAGTTCAAGATCTCCTGGCCCTCCTTCCCCACTGCCCACAGTTTTCTGCCCTCCTGGTGTACCCTTTGGACCCGTCCATTTTACTGACTACCCTCTGAAATCTGAATACAAGGACTACACCCCAGAAAAGATACTTGAACTCAATCCTTTGGCCTGCATACAATCTGCAGTTAGATACAACCAACAAGGTCCATGGATGTTTTAACACCCAAGTTGTTCAGAGAAAAATTCAACTATCTCCTTGCTTACAACCTACCCATGGAACCGCCTGTGACCCCAAAACCTATGCCCGCTTCCTCAACCTACCTTCCAACCGACCATACTGGCAAGCTGTTTGGAATTGTGTACATCACCCTCACAGGGGTGATTGACACTATAATCCTGGCCGCTGGCCCGTGATCCTGGGTGAGGAAGTATGCCTCCTACCTTTTAAAGTTAGCTCTTCTCTTGTGGTGGGCTCTGCCTGCAAAAAATCTGCCCCAAGTTATCCTGGAAAACAATGGGACAGCTGCCAAAGACTGTATCCCTGACAGTCTTACTCATTAAAGCCATGGAACTCTTTGAGAAGTGGGCCCTTGACATTGTCAGACTACTTCCCAAAGACAGACTTGGGAAGAATTACATCATCACAGCTATTGACTACTTCATCCATTGGCCAGTAGCATGGGCAACCACTAATCATAATGCCACCATCATCACCTGCTTCATTGACAAAGAAATTGTGGCCCGCTTTGGGCAAACCAAACACCTCATCACAGATGGTGGCCCCAAGCTTGTTGGGCATATCATGAAGGCTTACTGCGCCAAGAATGCCCTTCAACAAATAGTCACAACTCCATACCATCCGTAAGCCAATGAACACTTGGAGCAATTGAATGGTTTACTGATTTAACTGATTGCAAAACTCTCACAGGAACATCCTAATACTGCGTGGGCTGAACACTTGCCCACCTGCTTACTCATCTTACAATCAAAAATCAACAGGAGCACCAGGTTCATCCTCAGCACCCTGGCCTTTGGGACGCCTGATAGCCTGGCAGTGTCATGAATGACATTTCAATACTTGTATTGAAAACCCAAGAGTTAAACCCCAGTTCCCTGAAGGCAGATTGAACCCTCCAGGTCAGTCCAGGACCCGCTGATCCATTAAGTCACAGGTTTGAATTGTTAAATTACTCTGCAACCCGCCAGCCTACTACGGAGAATTCCCTGAATAGTTGCCAGTCTGCCACCAAACTGGTGCCAATGAAGACCCATACCTACAAAGGAAATGTAACCTGGCTAACAGAGGTTAGGGAAGAACCTACTGCCAACCTGCCCAGCGCCAATACTGGAGTTTCAAAATCAATATTGGAAACCCTGGAATCAAACCCCAACCCTCCAAAGACTAATTGAGTCACACAAAGTGGACAGGAAACTGCCCACTTGTTAAATTGCAAACCCAAGTTACTCCAAGACCCGCCAGTCTCCCAAGGACAATTCCCCAAATGATCACCAGATTAATGTCAACCTTGAGCCACCAAAGATCCAGACAAATGCAAAGATTGTAGCTTGCCTTAAGGAGGTTAAAACAAGACCTATTATTAACTCTGCCAATGACCACCAGCAACTGCCAGCCTTCCATCAAGAATGGGTAGTAAAATTGAACTACTCAGGTGACACAGTGAACAGTAGCGGTGGAACAAAGCAAAAACCCATGGTATAAAAGCCCCAAGGTATGGCGATGACCATATTGTCATTTTCAATAATAAAGTTTTATGAACCTTTGGTTTGAACAAATCTTACACTATCTAGTTTTAGTGATCTTCCATCTTAATTCCAGTCAAGTAGACAACCAGGCCGCCCCCCTCCAGAGACCAACCTGCCAAATTGCCCCAGGCATTATACCGTCCCCTGGGAGCCCCCTTTAGACCTGTGCACTTTACTGAATACCCCCCAACCCGGCCTATTTGGAGTACAACTTAGAAACCATCCTCATTGCTGTCCCTTTGAAAAGGACTAGAAGTACCAAATACATAGGACACAAAGGAAAGAGGACCAAGATACCACCATTATTGTTCAAAGACAAGTACAACTACCTACCAGTGTACTTTGTTTCCATGACTCTGCCCTTAACCCCTAGACCAGACCGCCCACTGGAACCCCCTGCCGCTGCCAAGACCACCTCTACCCAACTGTTTGGAGTACTCTATATTACTTTGACAGGATTGGTGGATTCCATGGTTCCCAACTCTGGACCCTGGTCCTTGCTTGGGCAATCTGTATCTTACATTATCAAGTTAGCTCCCATTCTATGGTGGGCCTTACCCACCGGCTTGGCCGCACCTCACCCCGAGCTGCCCAATGCCTCTACCTACAACTGGCTTCCTGAAAGGCAGGGATAGAACAAGGGGAATTAAGATCCACAGTTTCCAGGAAACCCCCCTGTTGACTACTCCTTCCCTGAGCCAGTGGTGCCAAAGCCTGGGATATTAAACACAAGCAAATTGCGGGAGGAACAAGGCACCTTGAGGCCAGATATGCTGTAGGAGACCCTGTTTGTGCCCTCAACCACAATTCTGCCAAATTAGAACCCAACCACTTGGGAACCTTCAAGATAGATGCAGTCTATGACAAAAATACCTACCAAATTGAAGATGCCCAAGGAAACACCAAGAAGCTTTACCACAATTGCTTGCGCCCCTGATGTGCCATCCCCACAAAAAGTTTGTTTGTGTAGACCTTCCCAGATCTCCTGAAAACTCTGTTCTGGTATCTGACAACAAGCAGGGGGCAAGGAGGGGTGTTGCAACCAAGTTTCTAGACTTTCCTGCCAACATATCTTACAATACACAGGGGGCGCTTGACAACTTGCCCCTTGACGTGTCTAACAACATGAACCAATCTAATGACAACACCAAACTGCAAGCACTTTCTCCTAATTAGGAGTGCTACCAATTTGACCTGCTGATCCCTGCACAATTGATTCCTTGCTTTGAACCTTACATGTGTTGAGTTTATACTTCTGGGAAGTATAATAAACAAAATAAGGGGAATATTTAAGAAGAGTATGATACTTTATTGGATATGAATTTATGCTAATATATAGTATCATGACAAGCCACATGGAGTCCATGTACGTCATGGAGGTCATGGGGCTTATCTGAGTAATTTTCCTCTTGAGTCATGAGGCTTAATCAAAGTTTGTTCCATTTAGGCCCTGGATTGAGTGATCCCTGTCATAGATGGTTAACTGATAATGATGCCACTGGTTTATTGACTGGACTGTGAACCATTTGGTGAGCTGTTTGGTGATTTACTTGGGGTGTTAATTCCCTGAGAGGGAGTAATCAAAGATGTTGCAACACATGGAACACACCACCCCCTTGTGGCCTGGTGGCTTTCCTAATATAGTATATTAATCACAGTATTCTATAATAAACAACATCTTATTCTATTGATTCTTGTCCTTTCTATTGGACTGTTGTCTTCCCCAAATCAAATACTGAATCCTCATTGGTTCAGTTGCAACAATGAGGATATAATAAAGAAATTGTGAGTTGCTTGACAATCAGGAGGCTGAATTGGGAGGACAACTTTAGCATCTTGGATCCTGTGGTAGTGCAACAAAGGATTGAGGTAGAAATTGTCAATATACAAATGATTTTCAGGGGTAATTTTGAGAAATAACTGGAAGGCATTGGCATGTAAAGGGCAGGCAAGGGTGCATCCATGGAATCAATGGCAGCCTTAACCATAACCAAAGCTAGTTGTTCAAGGACAGGGGCAAACAGCCCCAGATGAGCTACATTTTTGGAAAAGTTTATTTTATTTCAGGGTGAATAAGCTATCTAGAAACAAGTTTCTAGAGAGGAATAGGGAAAGTTTTAAGGGAGTTCAGGATAGGAGAGGAGGGAATTTTGTGGCATCTGATTGGCTGAAAAAAATATTTTTAGCAGTGGGAGGGTCTGCATTGGAATGTGAGTCAATGACGTCATAATTTGAAAATTTGGGCAACCAGCAGGTCAAGCGCTGCCATCTCCAAATAGCATATAACACGTAATTTTCTTGTCATAATTAATTGGGTAAAAATATGGCAGATCTAGATTTTCCAGGGCTATTTGAGCAACCCCAGCTTTGACTCATTTTTTGTCAATGACAGTGTTTAAGTTGTCTATATCTCTCAAGGGTTTGGCTGCAATTCTCTGCTGGTTTCTGGTTTTACAAGGGCGCACTATCCCTTCCATTTGATTTTCTACCGTAATAATAAGCCTTAGTGAGACATGAATAGTGAAAAACATTGGACAGGGAAGCCCAAATGTCAAAACAACAGGCTCAACCCACCAGCAAGGTTCTGAGCAAGCGGGTTTGCAACACGCAATCCAATTACCTGGCCACTCAAAGACAGACTAGGAAGTCAACTTGAATTTCCAAATCCAACAACATGAACAAATGATGATCCCTTATGGTGGATACCTTGTTTTGGCGCTTGACTCATTACCAGGATCAAGCCACCCCCTTCATCATCCAACCGTATGATCAACACAATCATTTTCCTGTTATCCTTGATTCACAATGACTATATAATCACTATCTCTCAATAAAGATTATTATCTAGTTTCTAAATATTTTTCCCTCTTGTAACTCTGCTAAAACAGCACAGTTACAACATTGGTAGCAGAAGTAGGGTTTCCATCCTACCTCATCTTGTAAAATTCTGCCTGTTGCCTGTACTTGCTGCGGCCAACAAATCCTTGACAGAATTATGTCTGGCCTTCTGCTGGACTGGACCCCATACACCCCTGGTGCCAAGATACCTGATGGCTTTGTCCTGTACCAGAACATGGTGATACCACTCCCCGTGTTCAATGCCCTGTCAGCACAAGGGTTCTTCCAGGCTCCCTCCTCTATTCTGCGACAAACCAACAAAAACACCATGCCCACCTACATAGCCCAAAGACTACAAAGGGCTACCTTGGAACCTTTTGCCGGGGCCAACAACAACAACACTGCTGCATGGATCCAGTCTGCCCAGAGCAAGCTGGCTCAGATGGAATGCCTACAGCAATTTTGGATTGCAGAGATTTCCATTTGCCTGACCCATGATGCTGGCACCTGGTGGGACAAGTGGCACAAAGAACACACCAACAAGAACTGGGATACCTTCAAGCAAGACTTCTTGGCAAGGTTTGTGCTTAAGGACACGGCGCTCATGATCATACGCCAAGTGAAGAATCTAACCCAAATGGGCACTGTGAAGGAACTCACCCGCGCCTACAAGGAACTCCAACTTTGCTCACCCTCTGACATGGCCTTTGACACCCCAGCTATACACCTCATGTACTATGACGCCCTTAAGTTGAATGTAATTAGGCACGTGAACCTGGACCAGGTGATCAACCTACAAAGCCTGTACTGCAAGGCGGAGAAAGTGGAACAAACATCCAATGCCCTCCATAAGGCACAAACTGGAAAATGAGAGAGACCCAAGGATTCTCACACAGGTGGGCGCTTCACTCAACCACCCCCTGGAAGCAACGAGAATGACACCCACCATAAACCACAAGCTCAAATGGACATGGGAATGGAAACAATGGCCAGTCAAACCATACTCATTTCTGTATCACTACCACACAAGGCAATCAAGATGAGGGAAAAGCCCGGGGAGAGCATTAAGCAAGCCAAGCTCTCCCCACACAACCCTTGACTCCCTCAATGATGAGTAACAACCCAAGGACGTGGACCAATGCCCAATAATCCAAGTACCCTTGGAGGACCCAGTATTGTACACCATTGCCAGACATCCCAATAAACTGATGTCCTATCCTTTCTGTTTTTGCAGTTACACAGGCTTGGCACTCCTGGACTTGGGTGCAGATTGAGCCCTAGTCAACAGCAGCTTTGTAGATAAGTTCAAGCTAGCCACTAATCCTTTGCAGATTAAAAACGTGGTCCTGGCTGATAAATATCACATTGCTGTGACAAGGGAAACCACCCCTTTCTCTGTCATGCTTGAAAACCTGCACTCCACTATCCAAGGCCACATCATTGAATTCCCAAAGTTTGACATTGTACTGGGGTTGGATTGGTTACAAAAAAACAATCCTCACATAGAATGGGTGACCTCAGTGTTGACCATTAAGCGTGAAGGTGTCAATCACCAGATCTACCCTGACTCAGTGGACCAACTCCTACGCTACCACGTCTTTGTGTGCATCACAGAGACCCTGGACAAAAAGGAAACCCTGAAGGCAATTGACCGGGACTCCTGCCAGTATGAGATCATACACTTAAAATATTACCAGGATACATCCACACCTCAAGATTTCAAAATTGTGGCCCGCCATCCAGAAATCTTCAAGGAAGCTCTACCTGGGTTGCCTCCAGAGAAGCACATCCAACATTCCATCCAACCCAAAGGAGCTGTACCCAAAGCACGTCCTATCTATAGGCTTACCCCAAAAAAGACAATGCCTTATGTGCCTACCTAAAGGAAGCGTTGGAGAAAGGTATTATTCATCCCTCACAGTCTCCTTTTGGTGCTGCTGTATTCTTTGTAGCAAAGAAAGATGGTACTCTGCGCCTTTTCACAGACTACTGCACCTTAAACAAAGTCACCATTAAGAATTTTTATCCACTACCACTGATTGACAATCTCTTTGACACCTTGGGAGAAGCCACTGTTACGGTAGAAAATCAAATGGAAGAAATAGTGTGCCCACGTAAAACCCAAAATCAGCAAAGAATTGCAGCCAAACCCCTAAAAGAAATTGACAATTTAAATGCTGTCATAGACAAAAAATGGGTCAAAGCTGGGGTTGCCCAAATAGCCCTCAAAAATCTGGACCTGCTTTATTTTTATCCAATTAATTATGACAAGAAAATTACGTGTTATATGCTATTTGGAGATGGCAGTGCTTGACCTGCTGGTTGCCCAAATTTTCAAATTATGACGTCATTGAAGCACATTCCAATGCAGACCCTCCCACTGCT
The DNA here is from genome assembly GCA_014839935.2 of Entomophthora muscae. Classification (NCBI taxonomy): domain Eukaryota; kingdom Fungi; phylum Entomophthoromycota; class Entomophthoromycetes; order Entomophthorales; family Entomophthoraceae; genus Entomophthora; species Entomophthora muscae. Next base: position 73,925 of record QTSX02005224.1, on the reverse strand, counting down.
GAAAATATTCTTGCCAGCCAATCAGAAGTCACGGAATTCCCTCCTGCCCCATCCTGAACTCCCTTAACACTTTCCCATTTCCCCTCTAGAAACTTGTTTCTAGATAGCTTAATTTCACTGAAATAAAAGACAGTTTCAAAAAAATGTTGGCTCATTTGGGGCTGTTTGCCCCCGTCCTTGACAGATTAGCGTATATTTTCTTCAAGGCTGCCATTGATACCATGGCCGCGCCTTGGCCCGCCCTTTACATGCTGACGCCCTCAGATTCTCTCTCTAATTTACCCCTGCAAATCATTTGCATTTTGACAATTTTGACCTCCATCTTCTGCTACACAGCTACTGATGCCAAGATGATTAAACCGTCCTCCTGAGTTGGTCTTCTGTTGCTCAAGCAACTCACAATTTGTTTACTGTATCCTCATTGTTTGTCCTTGAATCATGCAGCTCACCACTTTACGCTAACAGCCACAGTCTTCTCCAAGATTATTCTGACTTCAGGCTACAACCAGATTTGCATCAAGGAGGAAGACATCCACAAAACAGCCTTCCACACTAAATACAACTCTTATGAGTGTGTGGTGCTAAACTTTGGCATGACAAACGCCCCTTCTACTTTTGTGACCTTCATGAACAAAGTGTTCACTCCAAACATAGGCAAGCATGCCCTAGTCTACCTAGACGGCATCATTATCTACATTCACTTGATGGAACAGCACCACAAAGACCTAGCAGCAGTCTTTGCTACCCTGGCACAACACAAACTGTTGGCCAAACCCTCCAAGTGCCAGTTCTTCTGCAAGCAACTACCCTTCCTGAGACACATAGTCTCAAAAGACGGCATCAAACTCAACAGTCAAAAGATACAGGCCATCTGCAGGATGCCTCCACCCAAGGATAAATTGGAAATCCACACCTTCTTGGAAATTATGGCCTATGTACGCCGTTTTATACCTGGCTGTGGCGTTTTGACTGCCCCCTTATCTGCCATAACAGGCGCCAAATCCAAGTTTGTGTGGACACCCCAAAGTGATATCTGTTTCAGACGCCTCAATCAGAAGCTCACAACAGCTCCTATTCTGCAATATCCCAAATATGACGGGGAATAACAAATGAAAACCAACGCCCCAGATGCATCCATTGGGGGAGTACTATGAATAAAAAATAATGATGGTGATTTCCTGCCCATAGCTTATTAATCCTGAAAGTTGACAGATGGTGAGTGTCAATACCCTATCCACAACAAGGAACTGCTGGCCATCATACACTGCTTAGTTAAATGGCATTGTTATCTAGAACAACAGGAAGAATTCACAGCACTGAATGACCACAAGTTGCTTTTATATTTCAAAACCCAAGCAAATCTATCTTGCCGCCAAGCCTGCTGGATGGAGCTCTTGGAGAGATTCAATATGCTCATACAGTACAAACCTGGTCCCGAGCTTGCCATGGCAGACACCCTCTCACACCTGTATGTCCGTGCAACAAGAGGGAAAAATAGGCTTGACCCAGACTGGCCTCTCTTGGTGCTACAAACCAAAGACAAGGGTTTCTCTCCTGGTACAACTGACATAACAAAGGAAACAGCTATCAAAAACAAAATCTATTTGCTGATGTGTATGGGACCTTGCACAGAAAAATGTCTGACAGTACTACCATCCCTTATATCCCCACGCACCAGCAAGTAGACACCATCCTACAATATCACAGAGACCTCAGACACACCAAGAGCCAAAACCTATATGAGTTCCTTAAGCACAAGGCCTGGTGGCCAACCTTATATTGCGACGTCTAAGAAGTCCTAGACTAATGTGAGGTATGTGAAAAGTTTGCCAAAAGCAAAACCCCTCCAAATTCAGTACTTCTCATCCGTACACAACTACCCTTCAAAGTATGGGCCCTTGACGTTGTTGGCCCCATGCCAGGGAAACACAATGATAAGAAATACATTATCACCACCATAGACTTTGCTACAAGATGACCAGTAGCCCAAGCAGTAAATGTGCACACTGGCAATGAAATACAACAATTCATAGGAAGAGAGATAATCAGCAAGTTTGGAAAGCCAGAACTCCTGATAACCAATGATGGGAAAGAATTGACCTCCAAAAACACAAACATATACCTTGCTAAAAATGGGGTCAAAAATACTGTGACAACACCATACAACCCACATGCCAATGGTCGTATAGAGCAGCTTAATGGCAGCCTTGTGCAAGCCTTAGCAAAACTCACCACTGGGAGATCTGAAGACTGGTATAAGCAGCTATTGACTGAACTACTTTTATGCCAAACCCAAGTGAACATATCCACCAGAAAAAGCCCTTTTGAGTTGGTATACGGCACACAGCCAAATATCATCCAAGCATTAACAGGACCCAAACAAGAAATTCCAAGTAAAGTCCCCCCCACATTCAGACCCTCAAAATTATAGAGGCCAACAGTGAGCAAACAAAAAAGGAAAATGAACGTCTGCAAAAAACCTTTGTCCCCATCCAAGATAGACATAGGGGTTGGGGACAAAGTTTGGGTCATGAACGTTGATAAAAGCAAACTCAACCCAAGAAAGTAAGCCCATCAATCATTCTAAAGGTAAAAAAATAATCCTTACCTTGTGCAAGGACTCAGGAAGCGCAAACAAGAGAAACCCCTACACTATGATTGCCTGAGACCCTGCAAAGCAAGATAAAAGCAACGCAAGACTGCCCTGCCCGCCACAGAACAACAGTTAGTCCAGTATGGTGCTTGGGCTCCTGACAACCTCCCTGACAACCTACTCCCAGAGAAGGCCAACCTTCATTTGGGGGGGGGGGTTGCAACGGCAGGCTTGACCCGCCAGCAAGGTTCCAAGCAAGCAGGTTCAGGACCCACAATTCAATTATCCAGCCAATCAAAGCCAGACTAGAAAGTCAACTCAAATTGCCAAATCCAACAACATGAACAGATGATGATCCCTTATGGTTTATACCTTGTTTTGGCGCTTGACTCATTACCAGGATCAAGCCACCCCCTTCACCATCCAACTGTGTGATCAGCACAATCATTTTCCTGTTATCCTTGATTCACAATGACTATATAATCACTATCTCTCAATAAAGATTATTATCTAGTTTCTAAATAATTTTTCCCCTTGTAACTCTGCTAAAACAGCACAGTTACAACACAAACACTTGGTGTTGTCTTATATTTCCTTTCTGAAGTGGCATTGAAAGGGGTTTGCAGGCAATGAATTGCCAATTCCTGGCTGGCAGTAGCTTGGTGAATTTTTGGATGCTTTCATGCATCCAAATTCAGTTTTTGCACTAGTGCATGAAGTTGACTTCAAAGTATCTTGTCAGTCTCTTTTTTGATTTTTCAGATCCCCAATTTGGGAAGCAGTTCCACCCAAATTAGGTTTTGGGGGAAATGCCTTTTTTGGCAATTTTCCCATTTAGCAGGGGTGTACCACCAGCCACTGGCTGGCTGGCTGGGTGGCAGATGTGGGTGGCCTATAAAAGCCCAAAGTCAAAGAATTAATATTTTTAATTTCTTTTTCTTCTGGCTTTTTTTCTTCAGCTGTTTCCTCAATAAGGTGGAACTTGTCACAAGTTACAAACTCCTGTTGGCCATGCTCATAGGAAAACCTCAACTACAGGATTTGAACCCTGATACCCTGCAGGCTGCCAGCTCGCAGGACCAGCTGCCTGCAGATTTCTGGACTCAAACCAGAGCGGGATTTGATTTTGGGGAATATTCTAAGGCTTAATGAACTAAAATTTCCTGTATCAAGATTCCCCACGCCAAAGGTTCCTGTTAACCCAACCAATGAGACAGCAGGCCAAGCCAAAGATCCCAAAATAACCCAGGCCTCCATAGAAGGGGAAACAAAGAAACTTCCTGTGGAACGTGGGCCACCAAGAGATGACCAACCCCACAACCTGACAAGGAAATTCAATTATTCTCAGTTTGAACCAGCCAATGAATTTACTCCTGCAACAGATGCCACCAAGGACTAGAAAACCCTGGTAGATGTTGACACTGGTCCTGAAGGAATTTTTAAAAGTTTACCTAAAGAAGATGGGCATACTTATACCCTGGACCACCAGGAAGTTGCCTATTGTCATTCTTGCAATAAATTGAGATGGCCTTTGGTTCAACTAGGTTATTCCATACTTAATTTTAGCTCTAATTTATTTGCAGTCCACCTCCTGCAGTTCCGTACCTTCCGCTTACCTAACCCAAGAAACTGCAGACCAGCTGCCTAAACTCTATTGTTCACCAGGAGCTTCCTTTGGCCCAGTAAATTTCACTAAATACTCACCCAACCCAGCATATTTGGTGTTCACCCTAGAGGAAATCCTAATATGCAACCCAGAGGCTAGAACTAGAGAGACAGAGACCATTTACAAAGAAGGCATCAAAATCATCATACCTCCTCTGCTATTCTGCAACAAGTACAATTACCTGCCCACATATTTGGTTCCAATGATATCACCTCTCACCCTGTGGCCCAACTACCCCGCAAGAATCCATTGCAGCCATTGAATCCACTTCCACCCAGATATTTGGAGTGATGTATATCCCTCTCACTAGCTCAATTGATTCAATGGTACCTGCAAGCGGACCTTGGGCCCTCCTGGGCAGATTGTTATCTTATATTGTAAATTTAGCACCAATCTTGTGGTGGGCCTTTCCTGCTGGGCCCGCAGGCCGTCTGCCTGTGAGTTCCCAAGAACCCCCCACAGGCTGGATCCCTGACATTATGGCAATCTACCTTAACTTTGGTAATCTGGGCCCCAAGATGTTGATAAGTCTTGGGGCATCTTTTATGCTATTTTTATTGATTTCAGCTTACTATGCATACAAGCTAGTTACCAACCTAATTGCATCAGCAATCCAACACTAAACCAGTACATAACCAAAGGATGCCTTGCTTGGCATTGAGAAGACCAATACCCCAAATTTGCAGGTTCAGAATGTTATAGTCAATCAGACCACAATCAAGGTGGACATGCAGCAGATGGGAAAGCTTACCTTGGAAGAAGCCAGAAGAGTCATGCCAGTCCTCTGCCTCCATTTCCAGGATACCACAAACTCATACTCCAATGACACTGAGAAAGTCCTTGGGGTGGCCTACATGCTCTCTGACAATGCCTTAGACTGGTTTGGAAAGGCCACTGCAGAGGATGTTGAGTTCTGTCTGGACTACTACCAATTTGAAAGTGAACTGATGGCCACTGGCAACAACCAAGACACCCGCCACCACACCCCCATCAGTTTACTAGACATTAGAAAAGGGCACTGCACCCTACAAGCCTACACTAACAAGTTCCTTAGACTAAAAACTAGAACCCAACTTGAGGACATGTGATCATCTATCCTGTACCGCCAAGAAGCCTGCCCTGCCTTGAAAAAATACCTTAAGCACCATCCCCCATGCTTGGTCTAGATGAATTACTCCTTTTGTGTAGAGGGTTGAGCCTTAACCAGGAGGGCGCCCCTTCTTCCACTCAGCGCGCAAACTGAGCTGACACCCAACATACCAGGAATGTCCCCTGAGGAACTACAACGTCACTACCATGAAGGGTTGTGTTTCTACTGCCACAAACCTGGCCACCTCACTAAGGCTTTCCTCAAGAAGAGTGGTCCTACAATTTTGTTAGCACAAATAAACACCTCCACAAAATCTTACAATTTTATTCAAGTTGAAGTGAAAACACTCACAGCATGCCAGATTGTTGAGGCTTTCATTGATACGGGAGCTGAAAAAAGCTTTATTGACGCCATCCTTGAAAAGGATCTAGGACTAAAGGCCACCACCAAGGGTGTCAAAGTGATCATGGGAAACAGCTCCCACAACCTAGGATTTAGGTGTGCAACCAAGTTGCTATAGAAAATTGGTCAGAACACCTACCCAGCGCTCCCCATCATCCTGAACAGACTCCCCCACCCCTTGATCCTAGGAGACTCCTGGTCTCAAAGGCACAGCGCCATCCTGTCAGGGAATTTTCCCCTGACTACATTAAGTTTATAGTTAACTTGGGTAAAAACAATCAACCAAAGAAAGACTGTAAAGTAATAAGTTATATGAATCATAATACTGGGTTTATCCCAGACGGGGATTGAACTCAAAACCCTAAAGACAAAGAAACAGTCAGTTCAAAGAAGACAGTTTGGATTACATTACCTATTTGTAATGAACTTATTCATTCAACAATGAAATCCAACTTTTGCTTTGATTCTGTAAATGTTAATAAGCACCAGGGAGACGTCACTTACTGCTTGCACATTGATTGGCTGCATTTAACTTGGTTTTTGCCTTCAAAACCACTATTATCAACTAAGCAGCAAGCTCTGGCCTTGATCTTCCCGCTTAAATCAACCATTTAACGCTTGATTGCCCATCAACTTGTGGCTCTTTCTACCTTTTACTTGCTACACTATATAATTTTATATAGTCTTTTCACAGATATTGATGCACAATTGAAACAGGTATTAATCTCAGCCTTGAAATCATTGAAATTTCATGGAAAATCCTCTCGTTTTACATGATCCTCTTATTTATGTTCCAGCCTCAAACTTGATGGCATTTAAGTGAAACATACCTTCTATTATCTCTTGTTCCAACAATAAAGATTATTACTCTTCTAGCTACTCCTCCATTTTTGATAACACTCCTTTTTGAAGCCATGAGGGGAATCCTTTTCCTATCTTGGTTTCTAGCCTTCTTCTTGTCCAAGGTGTATGCCTTGAAAAACCCAACTCCAACAACCAACTGGTATAATTCCTCCCTGGATGACGCCCACCAGAAGGAATCCCTTGCCAATGGATGGTTCAAATATCCTTCTGGACATTGAGGGCGTAAATTCCATTATGGTTGCTTGTTTGCTTCCCCACCCACTGAACCTATTCTGGTTAGACCTTACACTTCATTTTACCTCTTGACGTATTTGGTAGGCTACTATCTACTTGGGCAATTCAGTTCTATGTTTGGAAGATTTGCTTATCTAGGACAACTTGGACATCTTGCAATGGTCACAGTTCCTATTGGCTCAGTCATAGCAGGCTTAAATGTAGGGGCCTTGGCCCATCAGCTGGGAATTTTATTCCCCACAAAGTGGGTCCCTAACACAATCTGAATTTCTGTAAACAAACAGTCACCTTGAAGGGAGACAATTTGTGTGATGTGGCACCATTCCAGCTGGGTCCAACCAGTAAAAGACCCAGCACACTCCTGACCCTGAAAATGGAACCCAGTGTGGAGATCCTACCTGCCTCACTAGAGAAGTGGAACCACGTCATCAGCAAGGAAGCAGTGACCCATCTCCCCAGTCATTCAATTTACAATCATGTCATAGACCTGTTACCAGGAACCCAACCACACCACAGCCCCATCTACAGCTGCAACCACTGTGAGCAATTAGCCTTAAAAATTACCCAGAGAACATGAAAAAAGGGTTTCATCTGGGTGTCAAAGGCCATGTGCTTGTCACCCATTCTGTTTGTAGGAAAGAAATGTCAAAACAGCAAGCTTGACCCGCTAGCAAGGTTCCACGTAAGCAGGTTTGTGACCCACAATAAAATTATCTCACCACTCAAAGACAGACTAAGAAGTCAACTCAAATTGTCAAATCCAAAAACATGAACAAATGCTGATTCCCTTATGGTGGATACCTTTCTTTGGCGCTTGACTCATTAACAGGATCAAGCTACCCCCTTCACCATCCAACCATGTGATCAACACTATCATGTTCCTGTTACCCATGATTCACACCAACTAAATAATCATTATCTCCCAATAAAGAATGTTATCTAGTTTCTAAATATTTTTCCCCTTGTAACTCTGCTAAAATAGCACAGTTACAACAGAAAGAAAGCGGAATGTGTCCCTGTTTGAACTACCAGAAACTGAACAGCATTGCAGTGAAGAACCGCTACCCCATCCCTAATGCCAACAACCTCTGTGATGTACTAGCTGAAGCCCAGGTGTACTCAAAAATTGACCTTCAAGATGTGTTCATTAAAATCCAAATCAAGGATGGAGACAAGTACAAGACAGCCTTTAAAACCCAATATGGGCTGTACAAGTACCTTGTAATGCCATTTGGCCTCTGCAACACACCCAGCACTTTCCAAAGGATGATCAACACTGTCCTAGGTGAATACCTTGACCGTTTTTTGTGGAATATCTGTACAAGATTCTCATCTACAGCAAGACTCACAAGGAATGCCTGTGCCACCTGGACCTCATACTAGAAAAACTCTCACAAGCAAACTTACACGCTAAGCTGAATAAATGTGAATTCTTTCAGTCCAAGGTCATATTCCTAGGATATTTAGTGAAGACCAGCGTGTTTGCCATGGTGCAGGACAAAGTGGGAGAAGTAACAGCCTGGCTGGTGCCCAAATGAAGAAAGGATGTGAGAAGATTTTTGGGCCTAGAAAATTATTGCAGGGATTTCATCCAAAAGAAATTCTCAAATTACACTGTCTCTGACCCGTCTCTGCTCTGACAAAGTCCAGTTTGTTTAGACCCAAGAATGCACTACCGCCTTTGAAACCTTGAAGCTTGCCTTCACGTCTGCCCCTGTCCTTACCATGCCTGACCCATCCAAACCTTTTGTTTTTGAGACAGATGCATCTGAATTTTCAGTGGGCAGGGTCCTTCTTCAGGAAGGAGGGAATAATATGCTACATCTGCAGCATATTACTCCAAGAAGATGCTGCCGGCAGAAGGGAACTACCCAATCTATGATAAGGAGATGCTAGCTATAATGAAGACATTGAAGCATTGGCACAGATACCTATGCAGTGCTGAACATCCAGTAAAGGTTCTGACAGACCACAAGAACTTAGTCTATTTCTTCAAACCACGCCAGCTGAACAAACAACAAGCAAGATGGGCCTTAGAACTGGCCAACTACACCCTGACCATAGACTAAAAGCCAGGAAAGGTGAACATAGTACCAGACACTTTGAGAAAGATAGCCAACCTGATTCCCTTCTCTACAGAAATCAAGGACTGCAACACCCATACACTACTAGACCCTGTCAGCCTAAGAATACAACTGACGTACTTGAAGATTGCCACCAGCAAACCCAACGTGATAGGAGCTCAGAAACAAGACGCTTATTCAACCAAACTAGTTGAAGCCCTGATGTCATGAATACCGCTATTCACCATGTGTCACTTTTGCCTTTGGTGGGCCATCTTGAAGACAAATCTCTTGCTTTTGCCTCTCAAAATGATTTGATGACTGAATCAGGAAATACAATTGTTCATTTTCTTGACTCTACGCATCTAAATTGCTCCACTCATGCTTGTGGCAAGTAATTCTACTGTCCTGGTAGTGTTTTGTGGTATCAACAACCACTATATATTCCTTTTCCTAATTCACCAATAAAATTAAGTTCTATTCACATTTTTGTCTTTGTGTCTTCTGCACCTCTCTCTAGCCACAACTAGTAGAGATTATTCTTCCAGGGCTGCAAGGTAATTGCATAGCCTTCCCTGTCATCTAACCAAGACTTAGTACAAATACAATCCTAAGGTTAGGATTCCCTGTTGTGTATCTGTGCCGCGCCTCAGAACACAACAAAAATGGTGCACACTACAGGGGCTGAAAGCCCCTTGGTTATTCCTTTTGCATCCACATTTTAAGGTTCTTTGCCTCTGCCTATATAAGAGCCAACTTCACCTGAAATTACCAGTCCTCCTATTGAGGAAGATATTTCTGACCCGCCTATTGCCCCTACTGTACTGAACCTTGGGAATGGTCCCTGCCTAGTTCCTTACCCCGTGGGTACCCCTGACTTAGAACAAGCCATGGCAGTAGCCCTTGAGATAGCCCGTGAAGGAGTCATTCCTTGCCTTCAGCTGCAGTTCAGTTGGGCTGAATACTACAAATTAATTATGGCTCCTCAAATTCCACAGCATCTCCTCTCAGTGGCCGGTTCCGCTGGGAACTTACTATTGTCCTTTGTGCAGCCTGCCTTGGCCCACCATCAGATGGTGTTGGGGCTCCATGTCCAAGAAATCTTGTCTTTACAAGCAGCAGTTACTCATCACTGGGACCAGTTTGCTGCCTACCAACAGTGGATCTATTCCCTGTTTTCCTTGATACCTGACAATCAGCGCAACTCTGTTACCTCCCAGACCTGGTTGGTTAATTCTATCAAAAAAATACGCCAGTCTATCCCCAAAAACATCAGGGAGTGTCTACAAAAGTTTCACTAGCTAGAACAACCCTGGAAAACTCAAGTAGATTCCATCTTGAATGCTTATCTCTCTGACTTCAAACGGCTTGTGCAGCAGCTCAATGCATTCAGAACTTATTCATTTGAGCAACTACAGCAGGTAGCAGACTTTGCTGCTAACAGCCTTAATAAACTCAGTACAGCGTTTGGTCAAGATAGAGCTGCCACTGCCGCTGCTATAGCCAAACTCTAGAGTCAAGTGAATAGTTATCTACACCCAAGACAGATGTTTTGCCCTCTCCCTCTTCTTATGACTTGGTGGATAGAGAGCAGAAAATATGGGATGCTATTCAAGAGCTACTTACAACTACTTGCAGTCAAGGACGTCCTACTGAGGCTTCTCAACCTGACCCCAGATGCTTGAGTTGACTGCTCAAGTTGCTGAGCTACAGCAAGAACTTGCTAACTTACGCAAGATGATGGCAACTGTTGCTAGTCCAGTTGGGGTTGTTGACAAAGATGATTGCTGCCCTGGCTTACCAGGAGCCCCTCAAATTCAATGCGCTTGGGAACCAATTGCCCTAGCTAACAAGGTGGATCATCTGAAGAGGGACCATACTGAGCTGGATAGAGATGTACAAGAGATGAGTGAATTGATCAACTCCGTGAACAACCGGTTTGCCCCTTGCCTCTCAGTGGGGCCATCCCTTACTTCTCCACTGGCTGAGCTCTCCACAGTAGTGACCTCCCAAGGTCAATGCCTAGATTTTACTGAACAACAGACCACTCAAGCTATCAATACGGGTGCCCGCGCTGTTGAGACCCTGACTACCCTTGAAGAAAGTGTTTGTCAGCTGTGGGCTAGACAGCCCCCCTCTGAATCCAAAATAGAATTTCCCCTGCATATAAACGTACTCAATAGTAACAATGGTGGTCCAACTCCTGAAGCACACTTCAAGCCTAACTTGAAGCAAGTCTTCAATCCCAAAACCTCAACCATTGCAGCTTTCCTAACTATCTATGAAACTGCCATGAGACAAGCATCAGATGAGGTTAAGAAGGAACACATTTTGACCTTTCTACACCTGACTTGCCAGGAGGTGGTGGTGCCTGAACTACCCATCATTGGGACGTGGGAAGATATGAAATAGCTTCTGATTGACAAGTTTGGTGGTGACCTTAGCCTGGAAGTAAAAAAGGACACTTTTATGCACATTGCTTTCAAGCCTAAAGAGACGCTAGCTGAGTTTGCAGACAGATTCTACATGGAAGGAGAGCAACTGATAAAAAGCAGACAATTGACAGCCCATGAAGCTTATATAGCTATTGCTCAAGCCGTCAAAGTTAACCAGCTTATGTGTCTTCACTTCAAAGCTCATAAAGCTATTATTTACTCTATGAAGAGCATAGAGAAGCTGTTGCAGGACATGCACCTTACCCATTCTGGAGCAGTTGTTAGGGAAAGTTGAGCTGCTTCTAGCTCTGGTTTGTCTTCTTGTGGTCCTTGCATTCTTACCATGAACTCACAAAATCCTTCTCAATGCCAAGGTTGCCACAACTGTGGTCAGATAGGTCACCATTCTTGAGTCTGCTCCAACTCACAGGTTGAAGGAGCTAATCCAAAAGAGCAGGCAGGAAAAGAGCAGTCAACCTAGAGGCAGAGACGCTCTTGGTTGACAATTCTGCCCAGTCTCTTTCAATCCCTCCCTCTATATCTGACACAAGACTGCTAAAAATGAGGCTCCTCCTATCCTCTTATTATTCCACAATATCTCTGACAACTCTGACCTGGATGACTCTGATACAGACAACGCCATTGCATATGGGTATCTGTTCTGGCTGTTCCCAAAACTATTACAGGCCCCTATAAATTGTGATCAGGAAAGACAACAACTACCTCTAAGCCTTTGCCTGAATCCAAAGAAGTTGTATCTTGTCCTTACCTCACTCAAGCTAAGAGGTCACCTGTGCTATTGGAGTTGTCAGAAAAAGCTGCCAAGGTTGCTGACGCTGTCTTCAAGAATTTATCTGTTTTGCTCCCTCTCCAAACTGTTTATAAGGAGTTCCCAGGATTAAGATGCATGATTAAAAAGTGGGATAAGGAACTAGCAGAGGCTCAAGATATCTTGGCTGTCCTCCCACACTTTGGTTGCACTACCACCTGAGTAGAGATATCCATTCAAAAAGTGAAGATCAAGGCCATTTTAGACACTGGCTTGCCAGTCAACGTTGTCTCCTCCAAACTTGTGAAGAAACTCAAACTTGCCCCCAACCTTAATTATCACCTGTTGTATGGCACAGCTGGACTGTCTATGACCCGCGCCATAGGGTGTAATCTGCTCTACCTGTGTGGTTTGGAAAGCTTCTCCTAGCTGCTCCAGCAGTTGTCTTGGAAAACAAGATTTACAATCTCTAGTTGGAACTCAGTTTCTTAGGGAATAAAATGGGATAATCAACTTGAAAGATGGTTACCTCTTTATTCTGGGATAAGAAGTCCCTCTGATCTTTGAAGAGCTGGTTAAAGTTCCCGGGAAGCGCCTGAAAACGTGCGCTTTAGAATACCCCACTGGGGGGTTCACCCTCAAATATTGCACACACACTCCAAACATTAAATTCCACCCATGGCTTGTCCTGCGTCAGAGGGTATTTTCTCCTAGCCACATCTGCTGTCACCATCCCCCCTGGCTCCCAGGCCATCCTAGACTCACAGATATCATATGAACTACCTGAACAAACCTTCTTGGAGTTGTACTCTCCCCCCTCCTTAGGATACAACAAACCTTATCTCTGCCCTGGAATCCTAGATGTCTCTCATAACTACCCTGTTCAATTGTTGGTAGCCAACCTGACTGCTCTCCCTATGACCGTGTCTAGGGGGCAGGTTGTTGGATATGGCAAGTTGTTGAGCGCTCCTGATGTCCTGTATCTTCATCCTTTTGGCATGTTCCAAGATTTTAACCTACCTGAGGATGAACCCCAAGTCCTATCCTTGTTCACTGCGTAAGACTTTCCACAGCTGTTCCTGGTTCAACAGAAAGAGGTGCTAGACTTGCTAGACCAATTTTATGACATCTTTGCTAAGGACAGTACCAACTATGGGTTAGCCAAAGGCGTTATCCATCGGATTGACACTGGCAACGCCCCCCTTCCATGCTAAACCATATTGCCACAGCCGCATGGAGGACGCCCAGGTATCTAAAGAGCTCAAACAACTGTTGTACGCTGGGCTGCTGGCACCTTCCAAAAGTCCTTGGGCATCCCCGCTACTCATCTTAAAGAAGAAAGATGGAGGTCATTGTATTGTGATGGACTACCGCCAATTGAACTCTTTGACCAAGAAGGACTTTTACCTCTTGCTGTGTATTCATGATGCTCTCCACTTTTTTGGAGGCTCTAAGTTTTTCTCTGCAATGGATCTGGCATCTGGATACTGGCAAGTTGACCTATTGCCTGAGGATTGCCAAAAAGCTGTACTCATTACATCTGAAGGGCTGTTTGAGCCTACTTGCATGCCGCAGGGACTCTGCAATGCCCAGCTACCTTCCAACGGGCCATGGACTCCATCCTCCGCAACTTGAAGCTGCCATGTGTCCTAGTATACTTAGATGATATAACGGTTTTCAGCCCACCTACATCAATCACCTGGCTCACCTCAAAGAGGTGTTCATAAAGATTGGAGAAGCTGGACTCAAACTAAAACCTATCAAGTGCACTTTCTTCAAAAAGCTTCTTGAATTATTGGGCCATGAAGTAACCCAGACAGGGATTCCCCCAATGACTAAGAAGGTTAAAGCCATTGACAAAATGCTTCCGCCCACTAACCTGTGAGAGGTACAAGACTTTCTAGGGATGATGTGCTACTCCAGACAGTTTATCCCTGACTTTGCCAATACTAGTGAACCTCTTCTCTAGCTGTTATGCAATGTCCCTTTTGAATGGACCACCAGTAAGCAGCAAGCCTTTGAAACCCTTAAGCAAAAACTCAAAGAGGTGCCAATCCTAGTGTATCCTGACTATGATAAGGAGTTCATCCTATACACTGACGCTAGCAATCTTGCTATTGGGGCTATTCTGGCCTAACTAGACAACAAGGGTGTAGACCATCCTGTGGCTTACACTTCCTGCGTGCTAAACAATCATTAGAAGAATTATAGTGTCACAGAGAAGGAGTGTCTTGCCGTGTTGCATACAGTCAAACAGTTCCACCACTACGTGTATGGTACCCATTTCATAGTTGTCACTGACCACGCTTTGCTTAAATGGTTACAACAACTTAAGGAGCCAGAAGGGTGCCTAGCTAGATGGGCCCCACTTCTGCAAGGTTATAACTTCACTGTGCTTCATTGCCCTGAGATTCAACATCAAAACGCTGATGGGCTATCCAGAATGCCCATTCTTGCTTTACATCCTGCGGAGGCTTACCGGTTGTACAAACTAATTAGACACCCTTCTTCTTGGGAAAGCGAGACAGAAGAGGTACAACTGGCCTTGTCCAAGCTATCTGAGGGTACCCTCATATAAAACAATAAGCTCTTCAAGAAAGTACAAGATCAATATCTGCCTTATGTACAACCCAGTCTTTGCCTCTTGTTGATGTTGTAAGCTCATAAAAAGACTGGGCATGGAGGCATCACCAAGACTTTTGATTGGCTTCAGAAGAATTACTTCTGGGAAAACCTTTGCCTGCTGATCCCAGAAGTCATAGCTAGTTGCCACAACTGCCAGCTGCAGAGGCCTTGAGCTGCTGCCACAAATTCAAATTAGTTCCCCCCTCAACATGCTTTTCATACTGTCAGCAATGATGCAGTAGGTCCTCTCCCCAGCTCACGTTTTGGGTGTTGCTTTATCCTTATTGTTGTTGATCACTTCAGCAAGTTGGTAGAGGCTTGCCCTAAAAAGGACATCACGGCTAAGATAACTTCTACCTTCCTGTTACAAGATGTGTCTACCACTATGGCTGTCCTCAAGTGTTGCTTTTATATAATGGGACTAACTTTAATACCAAGCTGGTAACCTCTGTTGTCAAAGCTTTGGGGTCTCACCAGTCTTTCTCTGCCCCCTACAACCCTTCTACCAATGGGGCAGTTGAGCGTTCAAATTCAACACTGGTCTCTATCATGAGGAAGCTCACCTACTCTGACGCTGCCAAACTGGGACCTATACTTACCTGCTGCTCTCTTTGTGTATTGCCTTAGCAAACATTGTGTCACTTGGTACTCCCCTTTTGCTATGCTGTATGGGCAAGAGGCTACTACCCCATTGCTCTTGGGGCCCCCTGCTTTCCTCTGATAAGGCCATGAATGCTGACAACCACATCAAGGATCTAGTCAACTGCATAATTGATATACAGTCCACTGCTTACACTTCTGCATACAAAACTAAGATGCTTGAGCTTTCTCTCAATAATGCTGGAGGCTCCCCCTTGCCTGAATTTGATGTTGGTGGCCATGTTCTTTACTACCAACACAGAGTGGGTGGGTGTGCGCATAAATCAGACACTCTGTGGATTGGCCCTTTGGAAGTGACCTTTAAACAAGGGTCTTAATACACTTTAAAGCTCCTCTCCAGTGGTTGTCCTTTTTCTAGAGTGCATGCTAATTTCCTCCGTAAGTACCACCCCCCTAAGGCCAATTTAGGGGAGGGCAATGCTGTGAATACCGCTATTCACCATGTGTTAATTTTGTCTTTGGTGGGCCATTTGAAGACAAATCTCTTGCTTTTGCTTTTGCCTCTTGAAATGAGTTGATGACTGAATCAGGAAATACAATTGTTTGGTTTCTTGACTCTGCGTATCTCACTTGCCCCACTCATGCTTGTGGCAAGTGATCCTACCAACCTGGTAGTGTTTTATGTTATCAACAACCCCTATAGATTTCTTTTACTAATTCACCAATAAAATTAAGTTATATTCACATTTTTGTCTTTGTGTCTTTCAGTACTTCTGCACCTCTCTCTAGCCACAACTAGTAGAGATTATTCTTCCAGGGCTGCAAGGTAATTGCATAGCCTTCCCTGTCATCTAAACAAGACTTAGTACAAATCCAATCCTAAGGTTAGGATTCCCTGTTGTGTGTCTGTGCTATGCCTCAGAACACAATAACCTTGGTGGGCTTCTGGGTCAGCTTGGGGACCCAAGGGTAAATGCTCCTCACCCTAGAAGCTTGTGCTCTTTGAACTGGCTGTGTCAGTGCAGCGTCACTATTGAACTCTCCTCTCCTGTCTTCTTCCTGAGTAGGCACTTTTTTTGCACTGACTCTATTCTTGGATCCGCAGGGCAACTGCAGTGCATAACCAATGCATTGATACTCTGTTGTTGTGTTCCTTTCATTTTGAGAGTTTAATAAAATATTAGTTAAATTTAAATTAAGTTACTCCCTAATTTAAATTTTTGCTTTTATCTGAATATGGTATTTAATTAGAGTTTTTCCCACCCAATATCCCAATTATAGATTTTTTATCTCTTAATTAGTTGCTTTTGGTTTTACAACGCCCATTTTAGAATACCCAAAATATTTTCCACCTATTTTCCTATATTTTACTGCTAAATTTAAAGCCCTATCACAATGTTTTTAAAATCTTTGTTTCAGATTGTGTGCCCTGTTTTATATACCTTGGTATCATTCTTGATTACAATTCATTGTACAAAACATTTGAGTGATTTTGTTTACATAGTGAGTTGCTATTGTGTTTTGCTTTATGGATTGAGTTTTGACTCACTGTGCATGGGTGTATTTCATCACCAATACACATAGTAAACATGTGTACACCAAAAGTCAACTCACACCATTTTTTTGTGAATTCATGTATTTTGGATTTTATTTTGAATAGTCTCGCTTTGTGTGTGAGCACTTCTTTGGTGTGTTGGTCCGTTTTGCCCATTAACGCCAAAAAATCCCTGTTAACAGAGTGTATATTTTAACCTGATAGTCGGAATTTGCTTAAATCTGATATCATTTTTGTTTAAATCTAAGGTATTTTTGGTTATTGCCATAGATTTTAAAACTACTGTATTGCAATTTATTTTTTCTTTTGTATTCTGTGGTGACTTTCCAAAACACTAAATTACAAAGTATAATAAATATATGTCTATGTCACTACTGGTACATAAATATAAAAAGGTAATTTAAAAAAATAAAATGTAACCTATCATGTTATATGTTGATTTTTTGTAAATAATTTTATTATTACTGTATAAATAAATGCTTTAAGATATTTTTGTTACAGTAATAAAATGCTAAAATAAATTTTGTTTAAAAAATAATTAGAAATTAAAAAATATAATTTTAATGTAGATTTATTATAAAAGAGATTTTATTGAGGGGGCTGTAGTGGGTTCTTCAGTATGTACCCACCCAGCAATAGAGGTGGTGCACAACCTCCACCACAACACCATGAACATTGGATACACTTTGATTGAAGTACTCCTGTCTTCTGTTAAAAGGCAGGATATTCAGATGGGAGTGTAGTAGAAGCTTCTCTGGTGGGGCTGCAGACCCGTAAATTCTAGCCAGGACCAGGGTGTCCTGGATTATGTGATCAGCTGAGTTGTAACCTGGGGGACTTTCTTCCCATCCAGGGAAAGCCTGGTCTCATTAATGCCAAAAAAGACCCCATCCAAGTCCTCAATGTTGATCCCCATCTCAAAGTAGAAAAAGAAACCCAGATAAACAACAAGATGAAACCTTTGCCCAGCAAAGGCTTCTGTAAACTCACACAGTTTGTTAAACACTGCACTGATTTTCTTTTCATGCTTTGTCTTTGCAAAAGTGAGATCCATTACTAGAGAGAGCCCTTTTTTGTCAGCACTCCAGATCAGCCCAAAGTCAGCAAGGAGGATCTTTGTCTTCTTTACGGCTGTTGCATCTTTAACAGCAAATTTCCCAATGTGCGCCCAAAGTTCTCCAGCAGGTAAGAGAATGTGTGCTCTACTGGGAAGCAGAAGCAAGCAGCTAAATGCGCTCAGCCCATCTCTTGTATATTCTTGAATGGGAGCGTTGCCAGGACGTCCCAAACAAGATCAATGGATTTTACACAGTAAACTCCACTGAGGACCACCAGGTCAAGGCGGACCAATGGGCATCCTTGTAGGCAGTAACTGCCCACTTGGATGCCCCCTTGGTATGTAAAAGCCCAGCTAGCACCTCCCGGGACATCAGAAAGGTACCATGGATTCTGTCTTTAAGCTCCTGCAAGACAGGGGGGACAGAAAAGCTGCTTAGTCACGCGAGTGGTATAATTTACACAGAATGTGGTGGGGAAAAAGGGGACCAGGACCTGGCAGATTTTGCTGTCTATGTTTTCTAAAAAAAGGTGAGTATTTACAAAATTTTAAATTTTTTTTAGGTTGCCTCCTTCAATTCTCTGCTTGCTGCAGCCTCAGCTGTCTTTGCCATTCTTGGTGCAAGCAATTGTGCTGGCAATTCAGTATCCTCTGTCCTTGTGTGCTTTGCTGGCTTGAGATGTGCATACATCTTGGGGTCATTAACCCAGACAGACGGCACAGAGAGGGCAAAGGAATTGAACTGAAGGCATCACACAACAGTCTTCTGGAAATTTAACAGGTGCTTGATTTTTTTCTCAGATGTGTCTGGCATCTTGACCATCAAGGCCTTCACAGAGACCTTGCCAATTTTCTCCCCTGTTAGGATGGTGTACTTCACCTTTGCTTTGACCTTGCAGTCAATTTCCTTAATTTCAGCATTGCTGAGTCAAAGTCCTTCAATAACTTCTCAAGTTCTCTCATTAATTTTTTATCACCCTTTCCATATGTTTTTATAGCTTTCACCCCAATAAAATCTGTGTTATTATGATACTATTACCTCTTTGTTTATCCCTGTTTGTTTTCCCACTTACTACAATATCCCAACTTTTACCCATTGTGTATAAGTTTTTGAACTTATCTCAATATGTGTTGTTTGCTTTGTGTTGGCATTGCTTCCATAATCACCATCTTATTTTTAGCACCTAAACACATCCCCTTGTGAAATTATTAACAATGATTTGGTGATCAGCTAAATTTAAATTAGAAAATCCTAATTTTATTGTGTTTTGATAAAGTTGTTGGTGATCCAAATTCAAACCCTTAATGATAAACTTTTGGCCAATCAGGAGCCAAGTAAGAAAGTGATTATTGTGACATAAAGGGTCATTCAATAGTTCTTTGATGCATGTGTGCTAATTAATCTGATAGGCTGGATCTTTTTCATTGTGCACCATTGCCGCTGTGGCAAGTTGTTGGTGGACTAGTGCTAACCCAGCAGCTTATTGGGCACTAGTCCACCAATAACTTGCCACAGCAGCAATTGCGCACAATGGTAAAACATCTGGCCAATCAGATTAATTAGTGCACATACATCAAAGAATTATTGAATGGCCCTTTATTTCACAACAATCACTTTTTCACTTGTCTCCTGTTTGGATTAAAGTTTATCATTAAGGGTTTGAATTTGGATCACCAACAACTTTATCTAAAAACAATAAAATTATAATTTTCTATATTAAGTTTAGCTGGTCACCAAATTGTTGCTAATATTTTCACAAGGGGCTGTGTAAAGAGCTAAAAATAACTGTGCTATGGATCTAGATACATGGTATATTAAATATGATTTTATATAAATAAGCTGAACATAAAGAATAAAATCAAATACAGTAGTTTTTAAACCTGTTAAGATGAACATTTAATCTCAGTCTAAAAACAAAATTGAAAACTAAAGAATTCATATTAAATCACAATATATTTGGACCTACTTTGATTTTGTTTTATGACTTAGTTGCATTTGTTTTTAGACTAAAATTATAGTTTATCTCAACAGGTTTGAAAACTACTGTATAAACAACAAGAAAATGAACAATTGAAATTCAAGATAAAGATAATATAAATAGAAAATGTTTGGCAACAGGGAGTTTGTTTGGGGACAGGGAATAGTGATGCCTAGTAGGCAGAATAGCGCAGGAAGGAAGGCATAGAGGCGGTGCTGGCCTAGGGGATCTGGGATTGGGTGGATGGGGCTAGCAGGTGGGGGTGGTGGTGGCATGGGTATAGGCAGGAGGATTGTGCATGTTGGCTGCCATATATAGCTGATTGTATTCCTCATTGGTCATTGCCTTGATTAGCTGGTAGGTGGCTGTGGCACAGCGTGGGAGGCGCTTATCATTGTGTGATTAGTTGCCCATATTCACATGAAAGACAATTCTGGAAAACAAGTCAGCCATCATCTGTTTACCAAAGAGAGAATTATGGTCAAGGACCCCAAGATAGAGATTGTTGAAAGCCTGAGAGAGGCGCTCCTGGGGTGTATCTCCAATATTGAAGAACAAAACATCAGCCAGATGGATGTCAGCGTAGCCAGCTAGGTAGACTGAGGCCTGTGCCCCTGGATTTCCTCAAGGGCGGTGGAGCTGCCCTCCATCTGGTGGCTCAAGAAACCCCATTAAGTGAAATTCAAGCTATCCCAGGAGTCAAGCAATTTGCTGAGGATATGGCTGTACTTGTAGCCATTGGTGAAATCAGGTTTTATCTGATAGTAGACAAAACTCTTGGCTGAAACGTCCAGAAAAACACCAATGAAATTCCCCCTCTTGATCTTCTTTCCATTCTTGGTGGTGGATTTTCCTTTCTACCATTCCATTGGTTGCTGCCAAAATTGGTCAATACCTTTATTAAAGCCACTTTGACATACATCCAGAGCTGCACCATGCACTCAGATACCCAAATATCATGGTGCACAAGTTGCTTCTGGACCTTGATTAGAGGAAGCTTGGGGTCCTGCTGCAGGATATTGAGTATGATTGGGTAGGCCTCTCTGATCTGGGACTCTGGGGCCTGCTTGGGCTTCTTGGTTGGCTAACCAGGTTTCCCTTATTCATTAAGTTATCAAATTTCTGCATTATGATGACTCGGGTAAATTGCAATTGGTAAGCAATTTGGTCTCATGTCAAATCATGCAGGTCTAGTGCCACAATTTCTTGGAGAATTTGGGCAGTAATTATTCTGTGTTTGGGGTGCTGGGCCATGGGAGCTGAAGCCTGATTGGCTGTAGGGGGAGCAAGTTGGGTGTTGGCAGGAAGTTGTGCTGAATCAGGGTTGCTATTCTGATTGGTGGGTTGGTTGGCAGCTTGTGCAGAGGTGAGTAAGGGAGCAGGGGAAGAGCTAGAAGTGAAATGACTATTGAACAAGTCAAAGCCACAGGGGTCGGGGGTCAAGTACATGTCAGCTTCCTTGTTACACATCAAAGGCTTGGGTGTAAATGAGTGCCTTCACATTGTGAGCCTCACCTTCAGTGAAGCTGGCTTGGCTGCTTCTGGCTTGGTTGCTGGTGCTGTGTAAAAAATGTTACTGGTAAAAACCATTTTAAAAAACCTAGGATAAAATCACTAAAAGTAGAAATTTTAAAATTTAATGATTTGTTTTTATTGTAATCTTGATTCCATATTTGGAAGGTTCTCAAAACCATTTCATACAGATCAGGATCCATGAAAATTAATAAAATGCCCCTGTTCCTAAATTGGATAGCTGTTGATTGGCTGTTAAACTGTTATATTTCTATTTTAGACTGCTCATATTACACATCTTGTGTGACTTCAATTATTTTGTGCTTGTGGAATCTCACTTATAGATTGCTCAAATTTTGCTTCATTTTAGTCCTTCTGTTGGTGCCTCATATGAATCCTGATTGGATTATAATATACTACAGAACAGCATCCATCCATTTCACTTGTTACGTCAGTTCATTTTGTTTGTGGTTTGAACTACACTGCTTGATGTTTGATATAATTTTGTATAATAGGCTAGTGAAATTTTGTTTTTTGTTTGACAGTTCATTTATTAACTGAATTTTTTAAATTAATTGAATCCTGAATCCCACGCGACTTGGATTTTGCTTAAATCTGAAATCATTTGTTTAAATCTGAGGCATTTCTGGTTGTTGCTATAGCTTTTAAAACTACTGTATTTATAATAAAAAATATTTTTGAAAATATTGTTTAATATTGATTTCAATTATTTTAATTTTAAAAACAAGAGAGTAAAGAAATAATTTTTATTTTAAAATAAAAATTCTTAAAAATACACTCTTCTGTGGGTGAGGAAGGGGAAGATTCCAAGAGAATCTAATCAAAGAAGATTCTCTTGAAACTGTTTCCAGATTTTGATCGGGTGCTCCTTTTAAGAAAAGGAGTCACCTGTTTGAAATCTGACGCAGCCCTAGTATGAGCCCATTCATGACACTATAATTTATGCAAGTGCATGCTGCAATGTTATTCTCTTCATTAAAATACATTACACTCTGCAGGCTAACTCCATAAGAGACTAGGCTGCATACAGATGCATCATCATGCCTTCTTCAATCAAGCTGCAGGGTTTTGCTACGAAGTGGAATTAGGTGGTGATAGACTGGGGTGTAGAATTATTGAATGTATGGCTCTTAATGGCCCCAGTCGATAATTAAATGCACATCACTCTGGATTAAGCTGATCTTGATTGAACTTTAGTTTAAATGTGCATAATGGCGATTTCCAGCTATACTAGCCTGGCAACAAGAATCGATGAATTAGGAGTGGTTCCCTAATAGTGCTAGGAAAGATTGTACATCTGGAAGTTTCTTAGTGATTGTCAGCCCTGGCTAGCCTCCGACTCTGGTCCACTACAGCCAAAATGGAATTACTATATATTTAAACATTATAAAATAAATCTTTGAAGAAAGTGACCTAGAAACTGGCCACAGCTTGGCTGAAGCAGCCTTATTCAGAGGTTTGATATTTGTTATGGTTCTCGGGCTGCTAACATTTTTGGCCAAAATCAAAGCTTTCAGAGAATTACGTCATTTACCGTTAAATGTACAGATTTATTCTGGTTAAATAATAGTTGATAGCTTTCAGTGTACCTTTATAAAACTTAAATTGGCTCTTATGCTCAAGAGGCAAAAGCATCTGGACACTGCCTATATTTTATATATGTCTTCTTGATGCTACGGTTGTAAGCAGCCTGGTGTATGGCAGATTAAAAGGATTATCAATAAGCGACTTTATTTTTACGTGGAGATATTGAATTTACAGTAAGCTTGCAAGGTAACTGGCTACGTCGATGAAGCACCATTTGCCTGATTTTAACTTTAAGGAGGGGCTTGGGTTGAAATAAAACTGTACATTCCTGTGATTGCAATGGCTCAGCCAATCTCATTTTGAAGGGGAGAGGGGCCAGTAAGAACAGAGGTCTCTAGAATGCCTGTGAACGAAGGCAGGCGACCTCTGTTAGGGTATGTTGGTGTCGGCAGTGAAGCTACATCAAAGGGGTTGAAATTTTGCTGTTCAAGTTCAGAATCAATATCCTGACCATCACTTGTAGTCGTTGTTAAAACGATTCGATAGTCAATGGCTTCAAGGTCAGGGAGAGTGGGGGGTTTAGATTTTTTAGAACTGCGACTGACAGAATTAGTTTTCGAGGAGGGAAGAGGCGGCTCGGTGCCCCGAAACATGTTGGGAAACCACTTGGAAAAATGGGAGGAGTGCGATTGGGACGCGCCAGGGGAAGCGGCAGCAATTTGATGGAGCCGATCTTTAGCGTTTAGGGGCTTAGCTCTGACTGTATTGGTGGGGGTGTTTTGAGGTGGAATTATCTTCCTCAATGTACGGAGACTAGCAAGCGATATCGTCGAGCGAAGACTAAAGGACTTGCGCTTAGAATGTTCTTCAGCATTACTTGTAGGTGGTGAAGCTTCGCTGGGAGACAATTGCCGATAAGCCTTGGAGTTTGCAAATTGGACTTTAGATATAGCAGAAGAAATCAGTGAAGAAGCACTGCTATTGTTGGAGTCAATTCCTGATGGATCTCCTTCTGTAGCCTCAGGTAAGCTGGTTACAGACCCTCTCTCACGATGCGGAGAAGATACTCCCGAGAGGTGGCGAAGAGCCCCTGCTCGTGATATGCTCCATGACCTTCCTGTATGAGGTAGATCTAAGCTACAGCGAGGTTTGATATCTTCGGAATCGCACTGCTGATGCTGGAGCTGGGGATGATAGGACCGAGGCCTTGCAAAGCGATGTCGATATGTCAACTGGTAAAGATTGGGGTAGCTCTGAGCGTCCATAGTTAAGTTCTCTTTTTCTGTAAGGCCTTCCCTCAGAAGAAGAAGGTCGATAGATTCACGGGTTCTCCTAAGAGAGGAAAAGGTTGCCTGGAGGTGAAAGCGCGTTTTAGACACCTCTTGATGCATGAGCGCCATGCCTTAAAGATTAATGATCCGCTGAAATGACGAAACTTACAAGTCGTCAATCTATCCTTTTTTATCCTAAGATCCTTCTGGAACTGAGTGGCTTTAGTGTTTGTTGCAGTAGCAGTAGCTTCGAGTCGCTTGATGCCTGAAGATAACTGGGCCTTTACCAAATTAGTTGAGAAAAAAGGCAAACCTACCTGCGCTCTGGTTATTTCTCTAGCTTGATGGTAGATCCTTTGATGGTTCAAGGCGAGAAATTCATATAAAGCCTTGGAAACATATTCCTCTAGGAGATCAGAGCTTGATTTTTAAAGCGGAGTACCTGAATCAACAAAGGGAGACATCAAAGTTGCAGGCTCTAGCTGAGGGGTGACGACTGGAGTCGAACCCCATATGGAGCGAGTGACTTTTGCTTGGTGTGGCAAGGGAAGGGGAGGCAGGAACTAAGAAAAATCAGTAAAGGGGCTGGTAAATATCTTACCCTAGGGATGGAATCTAGTTTGGCAAGGACAGGGTCCAAAGGCTCTTTGGAGTCGGGAGGATGAACAGTGACGATACCCTAAACTGAGGATGAGAACAATAAGGGTAAGTGCCTACCCTGTGGGGATCTACGTATTCTTCTGTGACGGAAGAGAAGCCCAGGAGCCTGAACTGGGCAGGGCTGGACAAAAACGAGGCCATGAGTGGTTAACAAGAAATATTATGAAGAGATTGATTCAGGTGGGCTACATAGACAGTCAGTAGATATTGCATTGAGGCGGTTGCATCGCCTATACCCAAGCCAATTGGTCGGGTGTGAGGTGATCAAAAGCGATCTCCTCTTTCGCTTCAAGCCTCGATAAATCATCCAGCAGCACCGCCATCCTCTTTTGGGCACTTGGCTGGACCGGCGGCACATGGAAATCACGAGCCCAATTCTAAACTGCTCCGTCAAATTATGCTTGGCCCATTCACATCGCGTTTTGATCTGGGGTTTAAAGGAGTTGAATCCGGAGAAATTAAATCATCAACTCAGCGTCCAAATATTTAAATGCTTGCACATTTCACCGTGGGATGTATGCGTAACCAATGCTAAATTATGATTGGTATTATCCTTGTGTCGAGAAATGCTGGTGCAGCTTCATGGAACCCAACAATGCCCTGTCTCAATCCATTCAGGGGTGGCTGGTATATCGCTTGTTCATAAGGGCAAATAAGGAGAACCATGGATGCGTGATAGATTAGCTGAAACAAGTATTCTGTCTCGAAATTTTATTCCCACCAGCAGTCACCCAAACCCACCAATCAAACCTACTGCCTTTCGCTGGTGGCATTTTGCTTTGAACTCAGCTCCTGAAACCCAACCCTAAAAATGTACTTTGATTTAGGATTTAAACAACTTTAGTTTCCCAAGAATCTTATTTAAAACACCAACTCAAGCCAAACGCACACTCCAGTGCGATAGCGTTAACGTTGAATTCGGTGAATTCAACCAAATCGGTTAACGCTGGTTGGCCACTATAAAAGTGGGTCAACCGCAAATCAAATAAACTGTTCTTCTTCCCTCACATTAATTTTGGGGTTTTCTGTAGTTTACCACTACACCAGGAATGCTTTCTAATCAGAATGCCAAAAACACGACTCACCAAACAGAACATATCCAAAAGTATTCCCTCCTATATTCACAACTAATGTTTCTAAGATTACTTTTAACAGACAGAAAATTAAGCTCCTCAAACTACACCTAAGAATAATTTTCTTATTATACTTGATCTACACCTAGCTCCAAAAAATACATCATTAATCCACATAGCTATATAAAGGGAGCATATCAAACAAGCCAGGAAAATGACACCATTCTAAGAGTTAAACATCAAAAGAAAAGAGCCCTTCTAAAACAGCTCAAAAGCCTCCTCACTAACCATCAACAATCTAAGAAGAAGAACATCATATATCCAAATGAAGGCAGATCTGCATATATCAAAATTATGGCATACAGTAAAGGCCATTACACTGGCTACATCAAATCAAGAAACTAATTCTGTGTCACAACATCTTTGGTTGCTCCCTTTCAGGAAATCATTTCCCCAAGAGATGACTCACCTATTGCATAGTTGGTGGCACTATAAACACATCCCATGTTGTACAATGACCAGATATTTCAGATCTTATAAGGAAAACTACTCAGACAAGCCCCATGACTGTCATGATGTACATGAACAGTATGTGGCTTCTCATGATAATATTGTAAATTCACTGCCCCCTTTGGCCTTGGATAGGACTGTATTTCCTTGTTGCACAAAAAAGGCTGCACCAAGCCCAGCAAAACCACTAAATTTCCTCAATGATTTAGCTCACACAGTGGATGAAAGATTTGTGTTAGCATATCCAGCAGGACCCCCAGCTCTGGTTGCTCCAACTTGGGAAGAAACACTAGTTAATTTGGACTATTTATTGGCATGGTATCGTCTGCTTTTAAAGACAATTAGGAACGCCCAATCAAATGGGGCCACATCAACAACTACAAAGCCAACTAGATATGAAATGCTTGTATTACCTTCCAGCCAATCAGAGGGAGTTGCAGAAATTACACTGGAACCCTCTAGTCCCCCTGGCCCTGGCCAGCAAATATTCTCCTCTGCCCAATCAAATGCCACATTGGAAGCCATGTGACCAAATTCTGTTAATCCCACCCCTTTTAACAAGGCCAGGGGACTTTGAGTCCCCTGCTTGTCAATTCTCAATTATTAAAAGTTTTGGGTTTTTCTCTACACTAATTTTCAGTTTGGGTTGTTTGGGTCTTTGTTTGATCCTCTCAGCTAAAAGTGTTAAAGTGTTAGTAGTCGTCTTTAACATTACCTTTACCTGCCCCGGTTCAAACTCACTCTCTCTTCTGGAACCCTTAAATTTGGCTCCAGCGTATAGCATTTTGGTTTTTGCTTTTGCTTTTAAAGTTTTACGTTTGAGCCTAAAGTTTTAGTTAAATTCAATATAAAAACTTACTTTATCTTGTATTTTTCTCTAAAAATATTCAATTTCAAACCTGCTTCATTCCCAGTCACTTTAAAGACGCCCGAGCACACCACCAAGCTCCCCGAACCCTTCCTGATCCTACTTTGGTTCTTTTCTTGTGGCTGCCCCTGTTGTCCCCAAATTTTACCAAAGTTTATCAAAAAATTACACCGCTCTTCTCAGAATTTCCTGGAGAATTCACCCATGATACTCCCAGTTTTAAGATTTGTTGCATTTTCTCTGGCCCCCTTTTTGCTCCTCTTGTGGTCCACCTCGCCAGACCTGTGGTCTAAACTCTCCTCTTCAGCGCAACTTGCAAGTGCGGCCCCCTCTAGCCTCCTGAGCTTGCCTGGCAGTCTTCTTTATTATGGGGAGGCTGTGGTGAAGAGCCTAACCTGTGATGATTTGGATTTGGGGGTCCTTGACCATGCTTCTTCCACTCCGGTGGACAAGGAGGTGCCTAGGTCCTCCCCTCTCGGCTTAGAGAAGAGCACCTCTGCACCTTTGCGCGCATCTGTGGCGCTCCCTTCCACTCCCACTTGTACCCCCTAGCTGCTCACTGGGTTGGCGCTGATGGCGCTGAACGCTTACTTTCCTCAGTTGTCTCCTGTGTCCTCCTTGTGGTCTCCCTTTTGAGCGGCCGTTCCAGTCCTCCACTGGGCGGCATCCTGGTGGTTTGTTTTGCCAGGATGGGAGCTGAACTTAGTTAGTTTAGCCCCCCTCTCTCACATAATTGACAAGCCCATTTCTTCTGCCTTTGAAGCCTTTTGCTACTGGGTGTGGAGCTTACTTCTCGCCCTCATCCGAGCCAGCTTGGGATCCCTCCTTGCTGGATTCCTCTCAGTGTGGGCCGTGTGGTCACTTCTGTCTTCTTTCAAGTCGTGCCTCCACGAGAAGTCAGTCTCTCCATCCACAGCTTCCTCAGCCGCATCAGCGGTGAATATTACCCTGGTGTCACCCTGCACTCCCCCCTCTGTGGCCGTCCGTGAGAAGGTCTTGGACGCCCTTGGGGAGCTGCAGCTTTGCCTCTCTGCGGACTCAGCATCTGCAGACACTCCCATCTCCGACGCTCAGAGATCAGTGGCCCTCTTGGATGCCCTTGACAGAGATGCCCGCCTCTGGGTGCGTACCCTCCTCCGTCAAAGCCAGGAGCTTGGGGACACCTCCTCCCCTCCTCACACTGGTCTCCTCAGCGGTAGCTGCCCCGGGTTCCAAGGCCTCAGTAATTTTTGAGACTCTCTGTTCCAAGGGCCTTGCCCCTGACCTTGCCGCCCACGTTGAGTGCTTTGCAGTGAAGGCTGCCTCCTTGGATCTCCCTACAGAGATGGCAGTGGCCATGTTCCGCAACTCCTTGGATGCTGCTTCAGCGGACAAGAGTGCGTGGGATCTGGCTCCTACCTCCCTCGAGAAGGCATTTGCGTTGGCTCGCAAACTTGGCGCTAAGCCAGCTTATCAGCCCAAGTCTGGTGTACTGGCCCACCTCCTGGTCTCTAAACCTGCCCAGGCCAAGCCCCCCGCGGCTAAGCCCCCCAAGACGCCTGCCATCAATGTGATGTGCCGCCCTTGCCAGACCCCTAACTGGCCCACTTCCACAGGTCCCCTCCCTGTTTTTGCGGCTTCAGCTGCCATTCCTGAGGTCTCTTCCTGCAACCCTGCTGCCTCCATTCTGACCCTGCAGAATAAAGAGGATCTTTCCTATTTCCTTTTTACTGCAACCTTTTATACCAAACACCGCCAGGCTAAGGCCACAGTTTTGGTAGATACAGGTGCAGCGGGCAACTTTATGGACCTGGCACTGGCTCAGTCCTTGGGTTTGTCCCTGCTCCCTCCCCAGAGCCTGATTGCTGCCAGTCAGGTACCGGTTCTTAGTTACCCCCTCACTAACCCACTCAGTTACTGTACAGGCTCCCACGTGTTTGTGAGTAAATTCTCTGCTGTGGAAGACCTCCTGTATCCCGTAATTTGGGCGTGGGGTGGTGGCAGCATCACCTGGTGCAGATTGACTGTCTCACCAATGAACTTCACTTCTTGTTGGATGGAACCCTGGGCTCCTTCCCCCTTCTCCCCTTGGGTTGGGAACCACCTGAGTCATGCTTGTCTCTCGCGGCAACCCCAGTCTCCCCCCCGCGCCCTTTGCTCTTCCAGCCATCCTTGCTCCCTTCAAGGACGCCTTTGACGCTACCCTGTCCTGTGTCCTCCCTCCGCACTCTCACCACAATTTGACCTTTAAGACAACGGTTGACCTCGTGAAGATTGATGCCCCAATGTACCCCCTCAGCGAACTGGAGGATAAGGCTTTGGGCGCGTGGTTGGATGATATGTTAGCAAAAGGGTGGATAGTCAAGAAGGCTTCCTTGGTTAGCTCCCTGGTGGTCTTTGCTAAGAAATTGGATGGAACCCTCCGCCCGTGTGTTGATTATACCCTTCTCAACAATGTCACCGTTCCTGACTGCTATCCCCTCCCCTTGGAAGCATCAATTGCTCAGTCCATCGCCAAGTCTCATGTCTTTTCAAAACTGGACCTTGTTAATGCCTTTAACCAGGTTCGTGTGGCGGAGGGGGACAAGTGGCTTAATGCCATCAAAACTCGGCGCGGCTGTTTCCAATTCAAGGTCATGCCTTTTGGCTTAAAGAATGCTCCCGCAATCTTCCATCGTGTCATTGAGGACGCCTTGGAAGACCTCCGTTTCTCTTATGCTGTGGCGTATATTGATGACATTCTCATCCACTCCCCCACCCCTGAGCAGCACGCTAAGGACCTAGTGGCCGTGGTGGCAGCCATTCACAAGGCTCGGCTATTCATCAAGCCCAGTAAGTGTGAGTTCTTCAAGTCTGAGGTTACCTTTCTGGGCAACTTGGTCCTGAAGGGTGGCCATGCGGTCTCTCCTGATAAGGCCAAGGCCCTTAGGGGGTGGGCTACCCCCTGGAATCAGAAGGAACTACACTGCTTCCTGGGCACGGTGATCTTTCTCAAGAAGTTCTCCCCCGCCATCTCAGAGCTTGCT
Source organism: Entomophthora muscae (assembly GCA_014839935.2). NCBI lineage: Eukaryota > Fungi > Entomophthoromycota > Entomophthoromycetes > Entomophthorales > Entomophthoraceae > Entomophthora > Entomophthora muscae. The sequence continues at coordinate 43,546 of QTSX02005224.1, read as the reverse complement.
GCTCCCTTGCACCCTCTGGCAGGCAGGAACACCTCCTTTGTGTGGACCCTGGCATATCAGGAAGCCTTTGAGGCCATCAAACAGGTCTTTGTCTCCACCCCAGTGCTCTGTCACGCTGACACAAGCAAACAGTTCATTGTAGCTTGCAATGCCTCTAACGTGGCTGCTGGGGCGGTCCTCCTTCAAGAACACAACAGTCAGGAGCTCCCGGTTGCTTACTTCTCCAGGAAGTTTGCCCCCAACAAATGCTCCTGGGCAGTGTTTGACAAGGAGCTGCAGGCTGGGGTGGACGCCATCACCCATTGGCGCCATCATCTGCAGGGCGCTCAGCACAAGTTTGTGGTTTGCACAGATCACAAGGCCCTCTGCTATTTCCGCAAGCCTCAGAAGCTACTTCCTTGCCAGGCACGTGTCATGCAGACGCTCTCAGGTTACAAATTCAAATACAAGTTTGTGAAAGGGGAACTTAATATCCTCCCTGACCTGCTGAGTCACAACCCGGCAATGTACCCAGTGAGGGGTGACGAGGATCCTCAAGTCACTGTCATCTCAGAGACTTCAGTCCTCCCATCGCCCGGGTCACCTCCTCTCCACACCCCCGCCATGGTACCGGCCCCTACCCCCCAGCTCCTGGCCATTGGTCCTGCCCCCTCCCCGGTGGCACCCTCACCCTTGGCTCTTCCTGGTACGCTCTTGTACGACGTCCTGACAGCCCAGCACTCTTTGCTGGACGGCCAGGCTATCTGCGCTAAGCTGTCTCCGAACTCTGCATCCAATGGTCCCTATACTCTCAAGGATAGGATAATTTACCAAAATGATAAGGTGTGGGTCCCAAAGGAATTGCGGCTGCGTGTCATGACTGAACATCTTGATCCCCCTCTGTTTGGACATCCTGGCACTAAGAAGCTGCTTGAACTCATCAGGCGCACTTACAGCTGGGTCGGGATAACCAAGGCAGTAGGCCCCTGGATTAAGAAGTGTGTCACCTGCGCCCGCTCTAAGCCAGACCGTTCAGGGAAAAATGGTCTCCTTCACCCCCTGCAGCAGTCCCAAGGTCCGTGGTCATCCATCTCAGTGGACTTTGTGGTGGCTCTCCCCTTGTCAGGAGGCTTTGACTCCATCATGGTGGTGGTGGATTGCTTCACCAAATACTCAGTCTTCATCCCATGCCTGACCACCCTGGACTTCGTAGGGATGGCAAATTTGTTTGTAAAACACATCTTCTCCAACTTTGGCCTACCACAGGAGATCATCAGCAACCAAGGCCCCCAGTTTACATCCATGTTCTGGGAGTCCCTGCTGGGGATCCTAAACATCAAGCCTTGCAGGTCCACCTCCTTCCATCCCCAGTCAGACGGGCAAACAGAAAGAGTCAACCAAACCATGGAGCAGCACCTGCGCTGCTATGCTAATGCCTCAATGGATTCCTGGTCTGATGATCTCCCACTAGCCCAGTTTGCTTACAACAATACCGTGCATGCCTCAACAGGGGTGTCCCCATTCCAGGCTACCCTGGGGTTCTCCCCAGCATTTGTGATAGGACCCTCACTCCAGGCAAGCGTACCGGCTGCTGCAGATATGGCAGCTCACCTCAAAGCCATCCATCTCAAAGTCCAAAGCACCCTGACTAAGTCTATTGAGGCGTACAAGAAAGCGGCGGACAAGAATAGACGGCCTGCTCCCCAGTATCTAGTAGGCTCGCTTGTGATGTTGGATGCCACCAATGTCCAAATGAAGGTCCCCTCAAGGAAGTTTGCCCCAAAGAGGCTGGGCCCCTTTAAGGTTCTGGAGGACAAGGACAAATGGTGCGTTTGTGCTGGATCTCCCCCCTCCTATCGGATCCACAACACCTTCAACACCTGTTGTTTGTCTCCCTTTGAGGGGGACCTCCCCAGCACTCCGGATGCTACCTTAGTGGACAGATCCCCCGAGTACGAGGTAGAAGCCATAGTAGCCTCCCGTAGGATTTGCAAGTCCCTTCAATATTGTGTATCTTGGAAAGAATATCCCTCGTATGACAACAGCTGGGTAAGCTCTTCAGACTGCGGGAATTGTTGGGATCTGGTGCAGGAGTTTCACAGGAATAACCCCATAGCACTTGGGCCTCCTAAGTCACTTCTGGCGCTCAAGATTCTGAAAGCCCACAAGAACTTCTCAGTAGCCACGCTACCCCAGGGAGGAATCCGGCCTCAGGAAAAAGGAAAGGATAATGTAAATTCACTTCCCCCTTTGGCCTTGGATAGGACTGTATTTCCTTGTTGCACAAAAAAGACTGCACCAAGCCCAGCAAAACCACTAAATTCCCTCAATGATTTAGCTCACACAGTGGATGAAAGATTTGTGTTGACATATCCTGCAGGACCCCCAGCTCTGGTTGCTCCAACTTGGGAAGAAATGCTAGTTAATTTGGACTATTTATTGGCATGGTATTGTCCGCTTTTAAAGACAATTAGGAACGCCCAATCAAATGGGGCCACATCAACAACTACAAAGCCAACTAGATCTGAAATGCTTGTATTACCTTCCAGCCAATCAGAGGGAGTTGCAGAAATTACACTGGAACCCTCTAGTCCCCCTGGCCCTGGCCAGCAAATATTCTCCTCTGCCCAATCAAATGCCACATTGGAAGCCATGTGACCAAATTCTGTTAATCCCACCCCTTTTAACAAGGCCAGGGGACTTTGAGTCCCCTGCTTGTCAATTCTCAATTATTAAAAGTTTTGGGTTTTTCTCTACACTAATTTTCAGTTTGGGTTGTTTGGGTCTTTGTTTGATCCTCTCAGCTAAAAGTGTTAAACTGTTAGTAGTTGTCTTTAACATTACCTTTACCTGCCCCGGTTCAAACCCGCTCTCTCTTCTGGAACCCTTAAATTTGGCTCCAGCATATAGCATTTTGGTTTTTGCTTTTGCTTTTAAAGTTTTACGTTTGAGCCTAAAGTTTTAGTTAAATTCAATATAAAAACTTAATTTATCTTGTATTTTTCTCTGAAAATATTCAATTTCAAACCCGCTTCATTCCTGGTCACTTTAAAGACGCCCAAGCACACCGCCAAGCTCCCCGAACCCTTCCTGATCCTACTTTGGTTCTTTTCTTGTGGCTGCCCCTGTTGTCCCCAAATTTTACCAAAGTTTATCAAAAAATTACACCACTCTTCTCAGAATTTCCTGGAGAATCCACCCATGATACTCCCAGTTTTAAGATTTGTTGCATTTTCTCTGGGCCCCTTTTTGCTCCTCTTGTGGTCCACCTCGCCAGACCTGTGGTCTAAACTCTCCTCTTCAGCGCAACTTGCAAGTGCGGCCCCCTCTAGCCTCCTGAGCTTGCCTGGCAGTCTTCTTTATTATGGGGAGGCTGTGGTGAAGAGCCTAACCTGTGATGATTTGGATTTGGGGGTCCTTGACCATGCTTCTTCCACTCCGGTGGACAAGGAGGTGCCTAGGTCCTCCCCTCTCGGCTTAGAGAAGAGCACCTCTGCACCTTTGCGCGCATCTGTGGCGCTCCCTTCCACTCCCACTTGTACCCCCTAGCTGCTCACTGGGTTGGCGCTGATGGCGCTGAACGCTTACTTTCCTCAGTTGTCTCCTGTGTCCTCCTTGTGGTCTCCCTTTTGAGCGGCCGTTCCAGTCCTCCACTGGGTGGCATCCTGGTGGTTTGTTTTGCCGGGATGGGAGCCAAACTTAGTTAGTTTAGCCCCCCTCTCTCACATATATATACCCTTCTTCTCTCATTATAAATAAAGTATCATTCTCCTCTTAACTCCCCTGATTATTTTTATATAATTCCAAGAAGTACATGCTCAACAGTAGTAGCAGAAGTAAGTTACTTACACCCACTTATCTCAAGAAAAATGCTTCAAAGAAAAGACCCAGTAAATGGTGCTTCCTAATGACTAGAGTATGAAGTTGACATACTTGTACCCTTAAGTTTCACGGCTGCACCCTTAATTGTTAGCCTGTGTATGATAGATGTGAGAAGTACCTGTTTCTGACATGAGTGCAGGATTTAAATATATGGGTTCAGGATAATTATCTCTATTGTGATAACTCTCTGGCCTATTTGGCTTATGAGGAGTATTGTATAGAATGTGATGTAGCTGTGTGTGTTGCCTTAAGTGGCCTATTATACCACTCTGGGTGTGTGTAAATTTCACTCTGTCTAGTTGTGTTTTATGATTAGATGGCAAGTAGCACTGTTTAAGGAGACACAATGAGGGCATAATAGACAAACTTTTAATTCCTTGATGAGCAATAAGCCAGATCAGGAGGGGACAGGAGATTTGAGATAGTTTTGAGTGTAGTCATTAAGGGTGTTCAAAATTAAAGCCAAGCAAATCATTCTTAGAGAAAAATCATAGTCAAAGTTTGATGAAGATAAAGGATAAAGATCTGGTTGAGAGACAGCCAAAGGATCAGCTGCCAGTTGTACTATCACAGAAGATAAATTATCAAACACTGGGGCCAGTAGGCCCAAATGATTAAGAACTTTTTGAGCAACTTTCTTTATTTCTCAGGGTGAATAAGAATCTAGAAACAGTTTTATAGAGGGAGATGGTGAAAGCTTTAAGGGAGTTTAGGATGAGGAGGATAGAATTTTTACAGTAGAAAATCAAATGGAAGGGATAGTATGCCCTTGTAAACCCCAAAACCAGCAAAGAACTGCAACCAAACCATTGAAAGAAATAGATAACCTAAATGATGTCATATACAAAAAAATGGTTCAAAGCTGGGGTTGCTCAAATAGCCCTAGAAAATCTGGACCTGCCCTATTTTTCTCTGGATAATTATGACAATAAAATTCTGTGTTATACACTATTTGGAGATGGCAGCACTCAATTAGCTGGTTGCCGGTTCCCCCCCAAATTATGATGTCATTGGCTCAAATTCCAATGCAGGACCTCCAACTGCTGAAAATATTCTTGCCAGCCAATCAGATGCCGCAGAACCCCCTCCTCCCCCATCCTGAACTCCCTTAAGAATTCCCCATTCCCCTCTAGAAACTTGTTTATAGATAGCTATATTTCCCTGAAGAATAAATAAAACAAGTCTCCAAAAAAACCCTCATATTAGAGTATATTGGCCTCTTGGCCCCAGTGGTTAACAGTATGTTAGCTGCTCTCTTTCAGTTAGCTGCCAACTCCTTGACCGCGTCTTGGCCCGCTTTTTATCCTTTGGTTCCTCTGGCTTTGTCCTCCAATTTACCTCTTCAATTAATGTTCTTGATTTTGGTCCTAATGTCTGCCATTTGCTACACTCACAAAGGCGCAAAATTAGTAACCCCCTCTCCTCAATTTGGTTTAGTGTTGTTGAAGCAACTGACAATTTGCTTATTTTATCCACATTGTTTTTCATTACATCTTACAGTCCACCATTTAACCCTTACAGGGAGGATGGGGATTTTGCAACATCTAATTGGCTGACAAGAATATTTTCAGCATTCAGGGGACCTAAATTAGAATTTGACTTGATGATGTTATAACCCATAAATTTTAATGGCTGGCAGGCTGAGCACTATCCTTGCTAAACAATGAATAACACATAATTTTCTTGTTTTGATTAATTGGTGAAAAACAGGGAAGATTGAATTTTTGAGGGATAATTGAGAAACTCCAGCTTTAACCCACTTTTTTTAATAACACCATTTAAAAGTGTCCAAAATTGTTAAGGGTTTGGCTGAAGTTCTTTGTTGGCTTCTTGTTTTCTGTGAGTGTGCTATCTCTTTCATTTGACATTTTACTGTAACACTGTGAGTCTCTGACCCTTTCTTTGATCCTAATTAGCTGACCAGTGAAGACCCAATTGGCAGTAACTGTCAGAATACTGCATCCCAGTTAGGTTTCTGTTTGCCTTGGCTGCCAACTTGCTCTGTTGGGAGGAGGAAAGAGCCCACCATAGGAGGGGTGCTAACTTGATGAGATAGGATGCTGATTGGACTACCAAGGCCCAAGGTCCGGTGGAGGGCATCATGGTGTCAACTAACACAGCCAAGGTAAAGTAGGCTATGTCTGAATATTGAATGACTGTGGGAGGAGACAGATCTGGGCTGGGGGGGGCAGGCGGTCAGGTTTGGGTGTTGGGGGTGCTTCCATATCTGTCTGTTAGGCAGGCAAATAATTGTACTTCTGACGGAATATGACAGCAGGGTGCTTGTACTAAACTTCTTTGTGATAGACTGTTCATGGAGGGAATAGTCAGCATTTAAACTGTCTGTATTTCAACTGTCTTCATGTTGACACTTTGGTGACATGCAGACAGTCAACTTCAATTTAGCACTTAGGCCAAAGCCTACTAGCTGTTTGCTAAATAAACTAATTTTTCATATTTTATCCCATAGTTGGAATTGATAATCAATGATAAAACAAAGCCAATGGTGACATCAACTAAGAACAGGCTTAATTTTTATTACAAAATAAGAATAAAATACTATTAAAAATGCCAAATTATTATAATAATAATTTAAGCCTGACTTCAATAATGAATCTACACAATATCAACATAAATTAACAGTTTATTATATTTTTTAATAAAAATACACGTAATATGGAATATCTTTACTTATAATAAGTTATTTATATTTTATATTTGGCTCTTTGTTTCATAGTTGTTTGGCATATAGTAGGTAAAAACTTCAAGCTTTATTGTATATTGTATTAATGGTTTATTATAGCTTTGAAACCATTGAATGTGTTCCAGTTAACCCTTAAACATTAGATTAAACCATAATGTATAGGTTAAAACTAGGATTTTTATAGTATAATTTAAAGTTGACACAAAGGAAATCCAACACAAAAGCAAAAGTGAGACAAGTGGAATAGGTTAAGCAACTACAATGACGTAATTTAAGAAATATTTAATAGTAGCTCCACTATAAAAGAAGGCTGAATACGGCAAAGTTATCACCTTCTGTCAGGAATGACAATTTGGATGCTCCTAAATCTCAAAATACGGAACCAAAGTCAAACCCTGGACAAAACCCTTTGCGGACCGCCAGACTCATAGGCTGGGAACACAACAACCTGCTACTAATTAAAGAAGTTGCTACCAGCCTGCCAGGACCCGAACCTTTAGCTGTCCCACAGGATTCTGCAAGCAAACCGCCAGTGCAAGATGCTGAGAATTCCCCTGAGGTGTCAACGCCTGACACCGGCAGTTTTCCTGGTGAAATAGAAAAATATCCCCCTGGGAATTATTTCAAACTCTCCCAAAGTCCTGGGAAGGCACTGAACCCAAAGAGGCACCCAACACTCAAATCAATAAACAGAAGGATTTGAAGTCTTCTCACCCCAAAGCGGCCAGTGGCAAACCGCCAGTGCCAAGTGCCACACTGCCATCTGAGACACCTGATGCCAACCCACCCAAGTCCAGAAAACCCAACCAAGAAGTGAAGCCTGGCAGTGTGGGATAAATACCTGCCAGGCCAAGACCAAAACCCCATTGTCATTTTTAAATAAAGGTTATGAGATATTGGTTTCCCCAATTATTGCTGTATTTTATCCTTGTAATCTGCCAGCTCACTTGAAGATCATCTGACCCCCCTTCCAACCCATCAGCTACGTACTGCCCACCAGGTGCTCCCTTTGGTCCCGTCTACTTCACAGAGTACCCCCTAAAGCCCAATTACAGATACTATACTGCCAACAACATACTAGCCCGGGACCCCTTGGCTGGAATCACTGAGAGAACCAGATACAACCAAGAAGACCCTTGGTACATTACCAAACCCGGCCTGTTCAGAGATAAATACAACTTTCTCCCTGCCTACCAAATAGACATGGAGCCACCTGTCACTCCCAAGCCAATGCCTGCCTCCGCCGCCAAACTCCCACTGGACCATACCAACAAGCTTTTTGGAATCATATATATAACTCTCACGGGATTAATAGATACTATTGTCCCCACCACTGGTCTGTGGTTGTGGTTGAGAAAGTCAATGTCCTACCTCATTAAGTTAGCACCAATTCTTTGGTGGGCCCTGCCCACCCAGTCTGCAACCCGCCAGTTCCCAGACGCTAGCAAGCCAGCCAGTCAGGGTTGGTTCCCTGACACCTTCACTGGTTTAATAAGCAAAAGACGCAGCTTAACAATTTCAATTTACAGAATGGTAAGCGTAGAACCCCAAAACTTCACATAATAACAAAACTAATTATTAAAATATGTAGTACTTAGTATTTAAAGTTATATTAATATAACTTTATTATAAACTGAATACTAAATAGCCTAATTTCAGACTAGATTTTGAACCTGATCTTAATTTTATTTAAGATTTATATGTTTTTTTACATTGTGATTTACCTCAATAATGCTGACTGTCTACAAGTCAACAGTCAGAATTAAGACAATATTTTAGGCCAACTGTCTAGAATCAAAATTTTACTACATGTCAACACTTAAAATGTCAACAATAAACATTTAAATGTAGTTTTATCCAACTTGTTCTTAATAAAAAGCCTCATAACTTAATACTTTAAATTCAGAACCTGAACATAAAAATGCGGGATTGTCAAATCCTTGGTCCAAATTTTGAATCACTTTTGCGGGCAACTCAGCTGAGTGAAAAGTAAAATATTTAATAAAATCAACCATTTAATTTGACTTTTTTTGGTTTATTTAAATTGGCAAATTTCAAATCTCTTGAGCAGATAACTCAACTAACAAAAGACAAAACCCAACAAACAAATGCAGGATACATGAATCAGAAATGCGGGATTCTTATGTACAATATGAGATTTCCTGTATATCAAACAAATCATAGACATCATGTGAAAATTAGCAAATCTGAAATTACAGGATTGTCAAATCCAAGAACCAAGTTTCAAATCATAATTGCGAGGAATTTGAAATAAATATAATTTATGGGTGTCTCAAAAAGGATGTTAAAGATCTAGAGTGGATTTGTGTTGATTCTTTTAGGAATCATAGGCATTCTCAAAAATCACCCTATTCCATTTTAGGCCGGCTAAAATTTAGATCATATTATTCACAAAATTGACATATATAACAATAAAATTGACTAAAATATACATTCCTCTTCTTCTTTTAAAATTATAATAAATTTTTTTATGTCTTCTTTCAACAACAACCAAGTCAACAAGCTGTTCCCTGGCCTTGACAAAATTATGCAGGGTTACATTGTGTCTTCTAATAGTGAAGCCTCCCTCTATGGCCACTCCCAACCCGCAGGCCCCTCTGCAAGCGCCACACAGGAGTCTGTTCTTTCCCCTGAAACTTCCAGCATGGCCCTGTTTGCCCACCATGCACAGGCAGCTGCCAACCCAAATACCTTATCAGCAATGGCATCTGGAACCAGCCATTTTAGCCATGGGGTCACACAGAGAGCCCAGAACCCCAAAACAGCCAATCAGATGGCATTGACCAGTTCACAAGATGGGCATATCCCCCCCAGCCAATCAGCCTGCAAGATGCAGAAGAAAATTGATCACCCTGGAGATTGTTCTCAAAATGGTCAAAAAGCAAGGCAAGCTTATGTCCCTCGGGGAAATTGCGGCCGCAATGGGTTTTTCAAAGTCAACTGTGGCTGCAACCCTGAGAGCCCACACCAACTGTGGCCCCCCAACCAAGAAGACCCTGAATGGTGCCCGTACCTCAACCAAAGGTGATACAGCCCATCCCCTTATGATGACCATTATGGAATGTGACCCGCAGATGCCCCTGGTCCAGGTACGTCTCCAGTTGGGACTCCACAGCATCTTCACTAACAAAAGAACCGTGAATTCATGGATGCACAGAGTCATGATTGCTTCTAGAATCTTGTCCAATCAAGTTCTCAGTGGCCCCATTTTAGTGGATACCAACCCATACAATGCAACCATTATTAATTTTATTAAAGGGAGGGCAATGAGGGCCTGTAATGACGTCATTTTCCTATCATATGCCAAGATCTTGGCCAGTATCCAAGAATTTGGAGAGAAGCGCATCCAATCTGACGTGTACAAGTGCGGCCCAATCTTGTATTGTTTTGTTGGGGTCTTATTAGCAGTTTCCCCATTGGGTGTCAATTATTACTCAGCAATTTTGAACACCGCAGATGGGTATGACTACCAGACGGAGCTCAAGGCCATGCTGGAGGAGTGGGCCACACAAAACACCGTGCACACAGTTGTACTGAGTGCAGAGATGGAGCAGCGGGAATGTGCTACCCAAGAAATCAGGGATGCAGGGCATACCTGTTGGTCCTATCCCTCCAACCATGTTGACAAGCATCTTGCATATGTATGTCTTTACAATTTTGGTTCCACCCTCAGGTGCTTGAAGCCTGCCACCTACAACAAACTATGCACCCAGATTGATAAGGGGTATGAGCTTTTCTCTTCTGCATCCATCCAGGACTTATTTGATCCCATCATCTTCTATGCAAGTGATAGTGATAAGTCCAGAAAGGACCCCCGTCTCCCCCTATGCCAGTCCATCCGTTTTGTCAAGCCAGTATATATGACGGAAGAAGAATTCAAGCAATTAAAGCAAACCGCTCTTGCTGCCCCTTCCCAGTCAACAAACTCTGCCTCCCCAACCCCCCATCAAGCCACCTGCCTTCCAACCCTGACTCCCAAGCCACCACCCATTCCCTCCCCACTATCTCTGATGCCGCCCCTTTCACAGGTGCAGATGAAGGCAACGTCCATTCCGCCCATTCCCTTCCTGTCCTTTGATTAGTAAATAAATCTTTTCTTTGTGACAAATTATTAAAATTGATATCTCTCTTTCAATTCATACTTAATAATATTTTCTTTTTACATTGTTAGCATTCCCCATATGTAAATAATCTTGTACATTTGATGTGGTAACATATAATTATTTCCATGGATATTTTCATCATTGTTAATAAATTAAAGACAATAAACGTAAATATTGCATTACAATAAGCAATTAGACGTCAACTCTTGATATTTTGATATTATGTGCATAACTCAATGCATTTTGTTTAATAAAATCCATTGCAAACTTGGCCTTTTCCACTATAATTTAATGAAAGGGACTGTGTTTATATTAGGGCCATTAACACTTAGTACAGATATTGAAAATTAGTGCATTTTATAGCCTGTATATTTACCTATTGGTAATAATTCTGTAAACTTTTCAGTTGGATTTTAAGAGATAATAATAATGTAATGTGTTAATAGATTACTGTTTACTGTCATTAATTTGCTGATTTTCTTTGCTGTGGCAATTGTGCATTTTCTTATATTTCTGCACTAGTATCCAATTGGTTGGCTTCACATCCAATTGCACAGGCAATAGGAAAACAAGCCACCACCCCGACCACGTCCAGTCTTGGGGTGGCAGCTTGTTTTCCTATTGCCTGTGCAATTGGATGTGAAGCCAACCAATTGGATACTAGTGCAGAAATATAAGAAAATGCACAATTGCCACAGCAAAGAAAATCAGCAAATTAATGACAGTAAACAGTAATCTATTAACACATTACATTATTATTATCTCTTAAAATCCAACTGAAAAGTTTACAGAATTATTACCAATAGGTAAATATACAGGCTATAAAATGCACTAATTTTCAATATCTGTACTAAGTGTTAATGGCCCTAATATAAACACAGTCCCTTTCATTAAATTATAGTGGAAAAGGCCAAGTTTACAATGGATTTTATTAAACAAAATGTATTGAGTTATGCACATAATATCAAAATATCAAGAGTTGACGTCTAATTGCTTATTGTAATGCAATATTTAAGTTTATTGTCTTTAGTTTATTAACAATGATGAAAAATATGTATGTGCTGAATATAGTACTATAAAAACCAGTTTTTTGATGGAATTTGAACAATATGTCAACAATCTATAACTTAATCAACAAATTAGAAGCACTCCTTCAAAAGGTTGTCAAGATAGAAAGAAATATCAGGGAAATAGTGACAGGGAAGCTGGGTAACAAGGGCCAGCCACTGATACAGTCAAAAGAAGATGCCCTGGATAAGTTGGGAAATATTATAGATGAAAAAAATAAAGAAAAAATTACTTAATCTACAGGGAGCTATTTTATCAAGTCTTGAATTCAACAACACAGCCTACAATTTGTGGGAGTTCTGGCAGGGGGCCAAAGAAAACAATAAGAAAATAAAACCAATTGAAGGAACAGAAATTCAGAAGGAAATTAACACCAACAAAGAGGAAACTGACCAAATGGAAACAGATGGAAATGAAACACAAGCAAGAAGCAGAAGCGCAACAAGAAATACAGAAGCTTTATCAAATGAAAATCAAGAGGAAGCACAAGTTGCAAGAAGAATAAGAAAAAATTAAGCCTAAGAAAATTAATGAAGAGCATCCAACACTCATGAAGTTTGCTGATATGGAGCCTGTGGCTGAGGGGACCACAGGGGAAACAATCAGTAAGTTTTTTATGTTTAACTTATATTTATTTTAGTCATCACCAGGGATGGGGATGAGGTCGCAGAAGTGGCAGCTTTTACACCGAGTTGGTTTTATGGGGGCTACCAGTCACTGGTGGCTCCTATAAAACAAATAAATAAAAATAAAATAAATAAAATAGTTCAACAGAATATGAATACTTTTTTAATAGTGAAGCTCAAGATAGGGAATATCAACCACCCGCAGGGTGCTCACCATGGATAAGGGAAGCCTATGAACTAGGATCAACAATTAAAATCAAAGAAATGAATGAAATTTGCGGGGATATAAAACTGAACTTTGATGAATACATTTATGAAAGCGTTCAAAGGTTCCCCTTCACAAATATCAATGAATACAAAAAAAATTAATAAAAACTGACTTTCAAATAGGAACTGAATATCTAAAAGCTGAAATTTTTAATGAAGTATTCAAGGCATTGTCAAATAAAGTTGGGGATGCAGTCCTTGTGAACACATTTAAACCTTTATTGATATTGTTTGCCAAGGCCTGGGGGGCTGATACAAGTTGGGCGCCCCCCAGAACCCTCTTAAAGTTGAACCAAACGTCCTATATCAATAGGTTAATACAAACGTTCAAAAAACTGTGCATGTTCTTGGAGAAATATACCTTGCAAATTATCCACGCCGCAGTGTACCTGGGAATCCTGCTCCATTGCATACTGAAAGCCAACGTGAAAAAATAGAAGATGTACCTATATAGATTGACATATGCCGTGTAGCCCTAGACCACCAGAAAACACCACGGGGATACAGGACAGTTGAGCACGTCCTCTATGATTCATTTGCATTGGCAACTCTATACGGGTACTACGTGCCCCCCAAAAAAACCTGCTAGTGGATTCCCTCACCTGTTTGCCTTTTATAAGACAGTTGGCCACCACTGGGGTGTTGAGAGCCACCCCTCTTGCAATTGGCGCCAGAGTCATCCACCACATACAGAATAGTATGTGGTCCCAATTAGATGCATTAGCTGAAAATTTAATTTTGGGGTATAATTCCCCGGAATAAACACATTCCCCTTGCAATTTGCATTCCCCCATTAAATCATTTTCCCTTGCAACTTAAAATTTTTATTTTATTTTTTTATTTTTTTTATTTTTTTTATTTTAAATATTAACTGTTAAAATCTTTAATATTGACATATTTAATATCAAATATTTTGATATTGCATAAATCAATTTAATAAAATTTTTATATTTCAATTATTTAAACTTAAATATTTAACTTTTAAGATTTATAATTAATATTTTAATTTTAATATTTTAATTTTTAGTTTAAATTTTAGTATGTAAATTATAATCATTAATATATCTAAGTATACTAAAAGACTTTAGTTATAGTTGCCAATATGTCAAATAAAAAAGAATTAAATTTTTTTTTATTTACTACTTGTTGAGTACAGGTCCATTTATCACAAAGATAAACATGGTGAATTGAATTTATCTGCATCATGCGGCCTGCTCCACTATTGTTCTAAGCAAATGATTGTTTACAACTTGAATTACCTTTCCCTTGTAATATGATTTGATACACATATTCAATATAATTGAACTGCATCCTAAGTACAAATTAATAAGGATTATATAAAAATCATTGGTTGCCGTGTTGTGTGGCTATAGTGACACTGAAATAACAAGGATCATATGATGACACACAAGGTCTGATTTGTGGTGTAAAAAAGCCAAAGTACCAACAACAATTAACAATTATTTAAATAAAAAATTCTATTTCAATCTTTTTTAATTTATTTATTTGATAGCGCAACAGTCAATAAAGTATTCAGTGCATTATAATAAAAATATATTCTTCATACCTAGTATAGTTAATTTTACTTACCTTTTCTATGTATTCTTATATGTCTATAATACAATCACACATCAAATTATTATATATAAATAATAATTTTTAAGACCTAATAAAAACAAAATAAATAAAAATAAAAACAAAGTAAACCAGAGAGCCCATTTATCTGATTGGCTCAGAGGCCAGGGCTTTAGGGAGGAAGGATTCTGAGTGCTTGTAAAAAGCCGCCACCACATTGGGTGGCATCGCAAATTGGCTGACCTCAAGAATATTGAATAGGACCTTTGTGTCCTGCGGAAGGCCTTGTTTCACCTTATTCTTGATCCAACCAAACACCTCCTTGATTGGATTCAGGAATGGGGAATATGGCAGGAGGAAGAGAAGTCTCATTGGACAATCAGCAAGGCGGTGGCTGAAGGAGTGGCTATTCTTGGGTAGGGCATTCCATTTCAAAAACTGCATCTTGTAAAAAACGCCATCTTGAAATATGCCATCTCAATTTTCAGCTATTTCAATTTTATAGTAAAAACGCTATTTTGATTTACAGCATTTTGACTAAGGAAAAACGGTTTTAAAATTTTAAATTTTTTGAACCCCAAAAATAACCCAAAAAATTCTCAAAAAACTAAAATTTAAAAAACATTTCTAAGCTTAAAAAAACCTCAAAATTTCAAATATAAAATATAAAAATGAGGTTGATTAGTAGCAACATAGTTGGGTAAAGCCCAAAAAGTTAAAATAATCCCAAAAATAACTATTTTATCTATTTTAACTACAAACTATACTTTAAAATAAGCATAGAATTGTACCAAATACCAAAGAAAGTCAAATAATGGTAAACTCAAAGGAAATAAGAGAGAATATAAAGAATAGTTTATTGCAAATAGGCTTAAACATTAGTGGAAAAAGCAACTGAGATGGCTTGAAGATGCTCAAGCTTGCTATCCTTGGGATAGTAGGCAAGGACCACCTTGCTAATCTCTGTATACTTTTTCACTGCTTTGGTCTGCTTGGGGGGGATTGCCTTTGGTCTTCATACCAGTCTTAAAGAGGAGGGCAGAGATGGCCTGCTGGTTTTTTAAATGGACCATGATCTTATTGAATTTGGGCTTATGAACCCTAACCCTTGTAGAAAACTGGCTATGCCACCCTTCAAGGGAAGAGGTGGTCTTGATGAGGCCGTCTTTGACCTGCTTGAAACAGTTCCAGGTGATTGAGTCACCGCCTTTTCTAATGCGGCGTGCTCCCTGAAACATTCCAACCCATTGAGTTTCAAAATACTCAATGAACAGAGCAAAGGCTGCCTGGTTGGCAATAATGTAAGGATGGCGGAGGAGGGCATCATAAAAGGCATTGGTCTCCTCCTTTCACACAAGGGCAAGGGCATCAAAGCAATTAAAAATGTCCTTTGCTTCTTTGGTGCCTTCAGTGTAGACCAGCTCATGAATTTCAGAGCACTTTTGGAGGCGGCGGCAGAGTGCCTGCCAGAAGTGGAAGTAGCATTCCTGAGGGGAGCTCTTGAAGTCTCAAATAGAGGCATTTGCCTGAGCCTGTTCAAAATCCACTACCAGATATTCATGGTAGGGAAGGATTTCTGGCTTTTTCTTGATTGGGGTTGGAGTGTCTTCTTCTTGGGAGATGGATTTCTTCTTGCGCCCTCTAGTCTCCTTGGGCTCCTCTTCAATAGTTGGGAGGATTTCATCAAGTTTGGCCTTTAAAATTGTGAGTGCCTGGACATATGTTTCCTGCTTCTTGTTGGGAAGGAAAAAAAAGACAAAGGGAAGAACTAGATTACCAACTTGCCCATGGATATTCCAAAGCTGGCTAAAGAGCTTTAACAGGTTGAGAATGTTCCATCTGCAAGCCAGGTCTTGCATTTAAAAGGTTGCACAGATCCTGGCTTGTGGCAAAGCAGATGATACGCTCTGGTGCATGTTGACCATCATCATAAAGAAGGAATCTCTCCTCATGGCAAGATAGTTTTTGCTCCTCAGTAATGATCAATTGGTTGATGGAGCTTGCACTGACGCCTTCAGTGCTCAGAGCATATCTCTGATCAGTGAGATATCTCTGTAATTTTGAGGCGCCACCAACAGTTGCTAGTTGGGTATCATTTAAATTAAGGAGCACATCATTGACAACCTCAGTTGTAGTTTGATCCTTTGTGGTTGGGATCACCTGGCAAAGAAACCAGCAGATCAGTTGATAGAGAGGGTCAAAAGGCTTGGTGCAGTCATGCCCAATAGTCAGGGCTTTAAACCAAGTGAACCCGTAGGTGGTGAGTCTAGCTGGACAGCCAACATTATCACATTTGAAGTGATGTTGATGGATGGGTTTCTTCTTGTTGTTACAGCTGAAGCTGTAGCCCTTGTAGACAAAGCTGGCACCCCCTTTCTTAGTCATAATTGGATAGCTGATAGGGTACGTTGTTGGCACAGAAAAGGTGCCATTCTGGTTGCATACATTGTGGATTGAGTTAAGATCCCAGAGCTCAATTGGCTCATCTGCAGGAGCACCAGGCTCCTGCTCCTCTTCATCCTCAGGCTCTGAAGTGGGGCCAGAATGGCAATTGAAGTTGAATAACTTCTCTTGAGGATCAGAGGGGGAGTAAAAAAAGGAGAGTGGGGAGGGATTGGGCTTGTTTCCTCAGGCTCTGGTGAGGGCGTAGGTGTCTTGGGAGGAGCTTTATCCTTAGAAGGCTGCTTTTTAGGGGTAGTTTTGGCCTTCTTGGCCATGGGAGGAGTGATCTTGGACTTTGAAGCCTTGGAGGCCATGGGCGCAGCTTTAGTGGTAGGCTTGGGAGGCATCTAAAAGTGAATTAGCATCAAAATATGAGAATTTTGGGGGTTGTTTTTAAAGAGAAAAATGAGAATGTTTTTAATATAAAAGTAGTAATATTTTTTACATAGAATTGTAGAGGAAATCAAAAAATATATACTATCAAAATTTCAATGTTTTTTATCTTGTAAAAATATTTTTTAATTGTAATGCAAGTATGCAAAACTTTGAGTTTTGACTGAAAACTTGCTCTCAAGATGGCGTTTTTGAAGTGACATAATTGAGGTGCTGTAGCTCAAAAACATAGTGTTTTTGAGCATTTTTTATATTAAATTAACAAATTTACGGTGGAGCTACCTCAACTGGACCAAAGAGTAAAACATGAATTTCTCAAAAACTAGCTTATACAACTGGGGTTAAAAAGTACTCAGTTGTTTAGAGGAGATAAAAAAATATATATTTGCAAATTTTCATATGTTTTCTTACATTTTTTATTAATGTTGGTTTTGACGTGAAACTATACTTCTGAAAAGTGGAAAGCAAGAATTGCGGTGGGGGAATCAATATAGCGTAGCCTTGCGTCATAGGTAATTTCCCCTTATTTTCCCCTATCCATTGTGCGCCTTGAATCAATTGGGTGATGTGAAACTTGGTGGAATTTGAAGTGACATAAATTGAAATGGTGTAATCACTTTCTTTTATATTGAAATCACTATTAAAATATTTTATTAAGAGAACTCCTATCAACATATACATGTATAGATAAGTTATAAAGTACATATAAAAAACTATTTTTTTACCCAGCAATGACAATCACAAGTAAAACTACCATTGTAGTGCTCAAGGATTCTAAGGGTAAGGTTGGAGTAGCTGAGCAGCAACTGGGGGAACACAGCAGGACTATTATCTCCTTGAACAATAGAACTTCTCTATTTGAGCTCTGCAAGTAATCTAAGAATGTTAAGTTGGTTGTTATGTTCTATTCAATGATGTCTTTATTGGGGCTATCTGAGGGCCTTATATAGTTGGAAATAGGGGAGGGAAAAGAAAGGGTAAGTCATCCTGACTGAAGTCAGGTGGTTGCAGCAAAAGTAGGGCCAATTTTTGGGAACTAGGTCTAGAATTTGGTTTCAGAATGTTCATCTGGGGGGTCATACTTGTTGGTAAGGAGCAGAAGGTCTCTATACCAAATTAAAAACTGGGGAAACTGATGAGCTACTAATTGCCATATGTATAGGATCCTCCAATAAGTCACCAATATACACATCTGCGGCTAGCTGCAGATGCATTAGAGAGTGACTCATTGGAGGAGCCTATACATATGGCAATTAGTGACCAATCTATGCATCTGCAGCTAGCCGCAGATACATAGATTGGTCACTAATTGCCTCAATGAAAGTCCCCACTATGGGTCACTCTCTGATGCATCTGCGGCTAGCCGCAGATGCGTAGATTGGTGACTCATTGGAGGAGCCTATACATATGGCAATTAGTGATCAATCTATGCATCTGCGGCTAGCTGCAGATGCATAGATTGATCACTAATTGCCTCAATGAAAGTCACAACAATGGGTCACTCTCCAAAGCATCTGCAGCTAGCTGCAGATGCATAGATTGGTGACTCATTGGAGGAGCCTATATATATGGCAATTAGTGACCAATCTATGTATCTGTGGCTAGCTGAAGATTCATAGATTGGTCACTAATTACCTCAATGAAAGTCACCATGATGGGTCACTCTCCGATGCATCTGCAGCTAGCTGCAGGTACATCAATTAGTGGCTAATTGGAAATTGATCTTTATGTTTTGATGGGTAGCTCTTGAATCAAAACACAAGAAAGGGCAGCAGTTCCCCTATACTTTTCTTTATAGGGTAGTAGTCTCAATATGGTAATATCTGCAGGCGGCGCCCTGTACCACAACCATGGTGGTATTATTTTAAGTTGCTCTTAGTATAAGTGTCTTGGATTAATACTATAAGAGCATCTTCTGATTTTATACAACAGGCTTTGATTTTGTGTTGGAATAAGCTTATTTTAGTTTTAGATAAATTGTGTAAATCAAGATGGCGTAAAATCAAGATGGTGTGAACACACTCTACACTAAGTAATTCAATATGTAAATAAAGTTAGCAAAATAAGATTTAATTAATTTGACTCAAAATGACAAAATCAAGATGGTGTACTTTTGAGATGTTGCATTATAAAGATATATGTAAATTTTAACTATTTTATTGTTTATTTTATTTTTTTGTGATATAAAATCACTAACGCAAAAAACGCCATCTCAAATTTAATTTGAGATGGCGTAAATTGAAGTGTAGTTTTTGAAATGGAATGCCCTACCTATTCTTGTTGATAGGGGGAACTCGGACACAACCAGATCCACTTTGTGGATCCCAACATTATCAAGCACAACAACGTTGGTTGTGCCGCTATAATTTATCCAAAGGTACACCTTGACAACTTGGAGAAAATCAAGAAAAGTTCCGCTATTGTGGGAACCCTTGATCATTTGGTATTGGTCCAACCTACAAGGACCAAGAAGCACAACCATGGAATAGGTCTGGGAACAGACAGCTGAACAATGGGCTACACTGTCCTTGGACCCCTTCTCAACCAACCCATGCCTAGACCTGAGTGAGGAGGAAAACAACAATTTTTTGATATAGAAGAACTGTACATTGCCAGTCTCCTTTAATACCAGATATGTCTCAGCATAAATGTGTCGGTCCTTGATGGTCTTTTCACTGTTTCTGTTGTACAGAGAAACTCCAAGCACCTTCTAAGAGAAGCCCAAATCAACCATTGTTTTGTAAACAAGGGTTTTAGAAACAGAAAGCCCAAACTCTGTGGTGAGCCTTGATTGGACAGCAAGTGTGTCCAGGTGGCAATCCCTGGCTACCCACTGCTTGATTGTGTTGATGTGCACAGGCTGCAAGAGTTTTGGCTGCCGCTTAGCCTTGGTGGATTTGGCAATTTGCCCGGTATTGCCATACTTGGTGTTGATGTTGGCAATGTACCTGGCTGTGACACCAAATTGGGACGCAATATCCCAAACTGCCATTCCCCTGTTCAAGCAGTTGAGTAGAGCTTCACGCTCACTATCTGTCAACCGACGCCAGCCCTTGACAGGTACCATGGCATCCTGGCTACCAGGCTTGACACAGGGGACAGGGACCTTTGTGTAGAAGGTAGGATCACGCTTGGTTGCGCTGGTGCTGTCAATGGTGGAATAGATCACAGGAGCAGATGGCTCAACAGTGGCTGCCAATGGCTTGAAGGTGGTGTCAAAGATGTGGGGGCAGGAAGTAGCAACTCTTGGGTCAAGAGTGCGGGGCCAAGTGACAACTGGGTACACAGTGGAGGTGTAAGTAACCTCAGTGTTCCCAGTGACCCTGGTGTAGGAGACTTTTGTGGAAGGCCTTGAGAGTGGCTTCTGCCTGGGATTCAAGCTGGTTGATTGGGCCTGGGACGCGGGAGGTGGTTGGCTGGCAATGACACCTTGGGAGGCCTGTGTATAGGCATGACTCCCTTCAAGTTGGGTTCTGGGTCTGTTCTTGGACCCTCTGGGACGCCCTCGTGGACAGGCTGCCCTGCGGGCTGGTGCAGGAGCAGGTTGGGAATGTGATTGATGGTCCATAAAAATAAAATAAAAATATATATTTTAGATTAAATATGTATTTATTTGGAGTTATTGGTTTAGTTGTGGGAAGTTGTTTTCTCTTGATTTATCCTTGAATAGTAGCAGAGTTTCTATATTGATGATTTGAAGTAAATAATATTGTATACTTTCCGGGTTTGGATGATTTTAAAGATTAATAACTTTTTATGTCTATTTATGGTTATTGAGATTGAATTTTTCATTTTATTTTAGTTGTGGTGGAGCTTCTTGATTTGGGTTGGTGTTTCCTAGTGTGCTTACTGTACATTCAATTTGGATTCCAGTTCCCACAATTAATATTTGAGTTTACTAGTGGCATTCAAAAGTGATTTGAAATTTGGTTCTTGGATTTGACAATCCCGCAATTTCAAAAAACATAGTAAACTTAATGAAAATGGTTGATGGATTTGAACGCTTCAAATCTGATTTCAGTTAATTCATTTTGTCCATGGGAAATATGCAGCTCAACTTGAACTTTGCAAAGTGTCTATGAGTTCCTGCATTTTCAAATATTCAAATAAATACTCACAAAAATCAATTTAATTAAAAAAAGGCCATCCCACAAAAGTGATTCAAAATTTGGACCAAGGATTTGACAATCCTGCATTTTTACGTTCAGGTTCTGAATTTACAGTATCTTACAGTAGGTTTAAAAGCTAGGCAACAAGCAAAAACAATCCAGATTTAAATGAAATGAACTCAGATTTAAACAAAATTAAAAAATGTATTTATATTGGTTTACAATAGATTTGGGTTCATTTTAATTTTGCTTAAATCTGAATTCATTTTGTTTAAATCTGAGTTCATTTTGTTTGTTGCCATAGATTTTAAACCTACTGTAATAATATTGAAGATTTTTTTGCATATTCTATATAATAATTCTCCACAACTTGCTATATTTTCAGCTTTAACTCTCATTTTTAAATACTTTACTCACAGTAATTCTCTAACCCTTTTTTTATAGGATAAATCAAAGAAGCCCAAGCCTAATAAGAAACAACCCAATAAAAAACTGCCAAGGACACTTTTAAGCCTAAGGCTTCTTCTTCTACAAAGAAAGCGCTTAAGGAGCAGCCTAAAAAAGATGAACAAAAAAGAAAAACCCATAATCTTCAGCTTATTAGAAGGACTCTGATGATGTTTTCACCTCTCATAGCTGGTATAAGTCTGAGAGAGATGAAGATCCTGTCAGGGATCCAAGCTTGGGCAGCCAGTCCGTTGTTTTCAGGTATCACACAGACTGGGTTTTTTGCGGAAAGAGCCCACCACAAGAGAGGAGCTAACTTAAAGAGGTAGGAGAAGGACTTACCCACCCAGAACCACAGGCTGGCAGCCAGGATTATTGTGTTGATCAACCCAGTGAGGGTAATATACACAATCCCAAACAACTTTCCAGTGTGATTGGTCAGGAGGTCAGGTGAGGAGGTGGGCATTGGCTTGGGTGTCACAGGCAGTTCCATGCAGAGTTCATAGGCAGGCAGGTAGATGAATTTGCCTCAAAACAACTTGGGTATTGAGAATATCCAGGGGCCTTGACAGTTGTATCCAACTGCTGATTTTATGCAAGCCAAGGGATATAGTTCAAGGATCTTTTCTGGGGTGTAATTCTTATATTTGGGTCTCAGAGGGTACTCTGTGAAGTAGATGGGACCAAAGGGAACACCTGGAGGACATAAATCTGCTAGCAGAGGAGCAGGAGGGTCAGGAGATCTTGTACTGATTTAATAGATGACAAAGAAAAAATAAGGCAGTAGCTGGGTAAGCCAATATGATATAACCTTTATTCAAAAATGGCAATAAAGTCTGAGTGTGGGGTCCTTGGGTCTATATAGTACCCCACCTCCAAACTTAATATTTTCCATGGGAGTTCATCAGGGCATTGGGAAATGTGGGCCTGGGGGATCTGGGTGCTTGGGTTCAAAGGTGGCAAAATGGCACCTGGGCCGGGAGTTCTTTCATTGGTCAAAGATCTGGAATTGATGACTTGATTATCTTGCTCTAGGGTCATGGTCATGGGGTCAGGCCACAGGCCTGTGCCTTCTTCTGGGAATGACTCTTGATTGGCCACTAGTCTAGAATTCAAGCTCTTGAAGCTAATGGTCAGAATTTTGTTGCCTCCACTAGGCGCCTTGATTATTCCCTCATTTGGTGTGATGATTCCTTGGGTTTGGCTGGATTACCTTTCAGGCAATCACTATTAGCCTCAACTTGCAGGGGCTCAACCTCAAGAAAACGCGGGCAGGCAGCTTGCATGGATTCAGGGTCAGGGTTTGAATCCTGTCCTTGGGCCCGGGTTCCAAGGGTAAAAGAATTACCAATCCTGACAGATTATATCAGCAAGAAGAAATGAATTGAAAAAATCAAGTCCTCTCCTGAGCCCTCCCCTGGTGAAAATGAAGATGATGAGTAACATGAGTACTTTCCTGTTTTCAACATGCTCCTCCTGGGCCATGGGATGCAATAAAAGCCCACAATATTTGCAATGTTAAGGGCTCCTTCAAGATCCCAAAGATACGCCTAAATTTTTTTCCACTAATGTCAGTCAAAGGTGGCCCAATCATGATTGGTGATGGCTATGTGTTTAACTGCAATAATAAGAAACAAGGAAGCAAGAGCAAACATTTCACATGTGAAGACAGGAGATGTCAAACATGCCTAAACACCCAATTTGTGTCAGAAATCACGGGATAGTAAGAAGCTGTCTTTAAGTGGTGGAAAATTACCATCCAAATCCACATGAAGTTAATGATCAACCACCAACATAGCTTCAAATACCGTTTTATGAAATTTCCAAATGAGATACTAGTATTAAGTAAAATAATTAATCCCAACCAAAAAAGGCCCTAGATAAATGGCCTGCAAGAGAATCAGAGTGTCTTCAGAATAAAATTAAGGACATTGAGATAGCACATGAGTTTCAGCTTTGACAGGAGTAGGAACAGCTCCAAGATTTACAGGCATTGAATTAACATTTGGTGGCAACAACAACAAAGTACTCACAGCAGGCCCCCATCTCCCTGTAACCATCTGGCTAAGTATTAAATTGTAGGGAATGTAGTGTAACAATCCAACTACAGGATGCATTTTTGAAAGTAAAGTTATACCAGGGAATATGTGATTTTTATTTGAGTAAATTTTGGGAGGACTCAACTCTTAAGAGATGAAACAGTGAAAATTATTCAATATATATCAAAAATTGACTAAGCAATACCGCCTGGATCCTGGGATCCTATTCCTTCCACATTGTCAAGTGAGTATCTAGTCTAGGTTGCAAAGAACCCTTGAATGACCAACTTCTGACAACCATGCTTATTAACAAGTTCATATCTGGTGACCCTTAAATTACATTGATTTATCAACTTCAACTTATGGGGGGAATAAAATTTGACCGGCAAACTGGAGCAGCTGTAACCCATTTTCAATCAACCGCTTGATTCAAATCTGTTAAATCAGTCAGTTTTGTTAAAGGGTTTTGGGCTTTCCGCACTTTCCTACTTGGCCAAATAATCCACGCATTATGGAACTTACCGTGACATTACCCTCTGCTTTAACCCAGGGCACAATACCACCATCCGGAAGATGGGACAATAAAAAGTTTTTGTGAGCAGGGGAAAGTTTCATTGCAGCTAAGGTAAGCTTGGGGTGACCAATGGCATTGGTTTGCAATCATAGAACTCTTGGATAAGATCTAGAGAGTTAGAGCAATCATAGTGGGGAGCCCATGAGTTTTCAGAATCAGGATAACCCTTCCATTACACCAAATACTCTAGATGGCATCAATTCTTAAAAGAAGCCAAAATGTAATTTAACTCATACTCAGGTTCTCCTTCCATAAGAATGGGTTGGGAAGAAGGTATCTCAGTACCCTTAAAAGGAGTAAGTAAGCATTTGTGGAAGGTGTGGAAAATCTTAAAAGCCGGGGGTAAATAGGTGCCTTACGCCATCTAGAAAACGCTATCTAGAAAGACACCATCTAGAAAAATATTTGTGATAGGGTCAGAATTTACATCAGAAAAATTAAAAAAATAATTTTTTTTAATTAAGTAGTTATTTTTTACATATTGTTTTCCAATACGCCATCTAGAAAAATGGCATCTAGAAAACACTATCACAAATTGAAATAAAAAGAGTGTTATCCAAATAAGATTTTTTAATATAAAAACACTTAATAAATACCCTAAAATACACAATCTAGAAATACGGCATCTAGAAAGACGGCATCTGGAATCAAATAATAAATTATACTTTTATGTGATAAATCCAAGCCTTTTCCTTACTAACTTGGAATAAAGTATGATATTAATTTATGACCACATATAATATATCAACTCAAATTAACTCACATTTGATAGTACTTCTCCCTGTAACACAGCCATTAAAAACCACTTTTGATATGCTGATTTTATTTCTTATCATAAAAGTATCTGTAATATTTGGGTTTCAACTTTAGAATGTTTCATTAAGGATTTTATATATACAAGGGTAGTGTCTCCATTAACTGGAACTGTAATAATCAGTTTAAGGACAGTGTAACTAAGACCACCTCATCACTTGAAGGTTGGTACAATCAATTTTCTTTCCTGGTTAAGATAAAGAAGCCCAGATTCATTGTGATTATCAACAAGCTGAAGATTGAGCATGCTCATGGGGACCAGCTTTACCCTCAGGCCATCAAAAGAAAAGCTTTTTTATCTAAGCATGCAGATCAGCAGGTCAATTTTGCAAGTGTTACCAAGAAGTTTTTGACCTATTACACCAGAGAAGGCTACCTTAACCATCTTAAAGGCATTGCAAAGACTTTTGGGACTGAAGCCTGATCAAGTTACTCTTCCATTAAATACTTTACTATCAAACATTTAATTTTTATTTAATTTTTAGTAAATTGATACAAACATAGGAGCAAATTTCAATATGGAAATATCAAAGTTTTGGGGTGTGTCAGGAATATTCCTGACAACACTGTGGCTCAGAATAATATTTTGTGTACAATTAATTGTAAAAAGCAGAGTAAAAATGGCACAAGTTCCCCCTTATTGGGGAAACTGCCGCAGGAAGCCGAGGCAAGAAAAAACAAATTAAAAATACAGTTTTTAATTTGGACGGGTTTTATACCCCGTCCGCAGGCCGCACGCCCAACTGCCAGGCGCCCGCCGCCAGCCAGCCACCCTGCCAGCCAGCCCCTGCCCACCACTGCCAGCCAGTCCCCCACCCAGTCCGCTGAATGAGGAAATTGCCAAAAGGGGAAACCCAAAAAGGCAATTTCCCCAAACTCAAATGGAGGGGGAACTGCTGCCCAAATTCGGAATCTACCAAATTTGGAGGGGGTTGACAAGCAGCCCAGTATTACAATTAATGCATCAACTGCAAAAGTTGAATTGAACTGCATAAATGTGCCTGAAGATGCTCCAATTCCATGCAATGCCAAAGATAACAATTCATTGCCTGCCAAGCCACTCCCATCCCAATCCCAAATGGGAATCCCAGACAACACTAAGAGTTTGGGGTCCCCTATCCAATGCTTTGTACTATTCATGCCCCACTAAGGATGATAGTATATAATAAATCTCAATCACTTGATGGTAGTTTGTGCTATCATTGAGTGAAATTACCCCTCAATAGTATCACATAAATCAAAACCAGAACTTTTACTCTACAGAAAGTTAAGATACTAAGTTTTGTCTGCCCTTTCCCAGGACCAGAAGATGAACCACTTGATCTTCTCAGCTGTCCTCACAGCTTGCCTCAGGATTGGGGGCCACCAATATAATCAACAGCATGGACCATTCAAAAATCCATCTGGCAAGTACTACTACAAGGAGCCAGTGCAGCTCAACTCCTCAGAGTGGTACTCCTGGCCCACGCTGGTGTTGCCCCGCTCCACCCAGCATGTAGCAATATACACCTTTGTATTCTATGTGCTTACATACTTTGCCAGTAATTTTGGAAGATTTAACGTACACACCAAGGTCTTTAGATGAATGATGATAGTCTATCCCATTGTGACAGCGCCCACAGGGTTCCAAATTGCCAACTTGGTACCCTACCTTGCTAAAATACTCCCCCATTTTCTGTGGCTTTACAGGGTGTGTTGACTTTGGAGATTTGCACACTAAAGTTGGTACTAGATAATCCCACAATATTATTGCAGATTTGAAATCTTTGGATTATTTTGAGTCTAGCCATATGTTTTTCTTACTATTCTGAATTTTTTTGGGTTTTTATTAATTAAGTTATTTGACACAGTTCTGCCATAAATTTGACATAGGGTTTCTAGATGGCGTTTTCTAGATGGCGTTTTAGGACACATTTTCTAGATGCTGTTTTCTAGATAACGTTTTCTAGATTGCGTCTTTCTAGATAGTGTATCTCACCAGTAAATCTAGTCAATATGAGGAGGACCAATTTGTTGTTCAACTTTGAAGGGAACCACTTGCTTGGGGCCTAATTTGCGGCAAGGGACCTTCAGTTTCATATTGCAAGCATCCATCATGACCAGATCACCTGGCAGTAAGTTGGACCTTCCTGGCGCTTGAGATCTGTGTATTCCTTGTAAGTTGTTACGGCAGCAGCAAGAGTAACCTGAAGCTCCTGATGAACCTGCTTCAATGCAGCAGCTTGATAAGTTGCAGCTTTTACATTGCTAACCAAATGAGGACCCATGTTGGATGAAGGATTATAACCTGCATTGACATAGAATGACAAAATCTGAGTTGACGTGTGTGGGGCATTATTATATGTGAACTCTGCCAAGGGTAAGTTAGCACACCAGTTGTCTTACTGAGCATTAGTGTAGCAGCGCAGGTAGACCTCCAAACTTTGTTTTACCTTCTCTGTTTGTCCATCAGATTGGGGGTGAAAAGCTGTAGAACGGCACAATTTCATACCAAGAATTCCAGTAAAAGCTTCCCAGAACTGAGCAATAAATTGGGGCCCGCAGTCACTCAAAATCTCCATCAGAATGCCATGAAGGGAGAATATTATCTTCACAAACAGCCTAGCTTTCTCTAAAAAAGTAATTGTGGTTAAGCAGGGAACTAAGTGTGCCATTTTTGTGAAGCAATTAACCACCACCATGATTGCATTAAACCTGTCAGAATTAGGAAATTCTCCAATAAAATCTACCAACACCTACGTCCAGGGTCCTGCAGCAGGCTGCAGCAGAACCAAAAAACCAGTTGTCTTTTTCCTGCTTGCCTTGGACCAAACACATACCAGGCAATCTCAAACAAAAGCTGCTACTTGCACAGTCAAACCTTTCCAGGAAAACTGGTGGCAGATTAGTTCCACTGTTTTGTTTTTCCCTGGATGACCAGCCGTTGGACAGGTATGATTAGCCTCCATGCTTTTGTCCCAAATAGTTCCCTCTGGAACCCATAAGCATCTTTGATGATATAGAATTGGTTCTATCTTGTGATAACCCTGTGGCTGGCCAACAGGATGTGCACATGCTAGTTCCAATAACCTATTGTAACTTTTGGACAGAGGCTGCCTAAACTTCACTTTGGAATATAAGTCTAAGTCTGCACCCTTGTTTAAGGACATGGTGGCAAGTAAAGCAGGCAGAGGTAGAACAAAAGGAACCAACGTCTTGTCTGGAATCATTGTGTGCGTGTTAAATCAACATCCATACCAGCATCTGGGAGATGAGAAGGAGTTCTACTTGGTGCATCAGCAATTGATTTTCAGAACCCTTAATGAACTTGTAGCAGAACTTGTATCTTTTCAAGTCACCATGACATCTGGATTGACAACCTGACAAAACTCTGGGTTGTCAATAATACAGAAGAGCTTTGTGGTTGGTTCTTACTACAAATGGATGCCGTGCCAACATGAGATGGTGATGCCAATGCTTTAAAGATCCCACAACTGCCAACAATTCTTTGTTGTAAATCATGTAATTGTGTTCTCAAGCATCCATCTTCTTGGAAAAATACCCTACAGGTCTCTCAATATCATTGCCAGCGGTCTGTAACAACACAACAACCACAGTATATTTTGAAGCATCTGTGGAAACCATAAAAGGCAGCTCAGGATCCACATGTCTCAACACTGGGGAGGAAAAAAGGAGCCTTGACTGCTACAACGCATCTGCGCACTCAGGCGTCCAAACCAGAGTCATCTTCCCGCTAGCTGAATATAAAGGGGCGGCCACTCCAGATAAGTGTGGTGTAAATTTCTTCAAAAGCGTACAAGTTCTCAAGAAACTTTGGAGTTGGGATACCGTTACAGGAGTAGCATACTCTCAAACTGCTGCTTCCTTGTCAGGGGCAATAGTGTGGCCATCCTCAAAGATAATATTACCCAGGAAGGTAACTTTATATTTAAAGAATTCACACTTACTCTGTTTGATGATCAAATTATCCTGGAGGATGCACTCTAAAGCCGCTGACAGGTGGGCCTTATGTGACTCCTCATCTAGAGAGAACACCAAGATGTTGTCCATATACACAATGGCACATACATCCAGGAGGTCCCCCAAGACTAAATCAATTAACTGCTGAAATCAAGCTGGGGTATTCTTTAATCCAAAAGGCATAACACAGGATTGGAAGATACCTTTCTTT
The DNA here is from genome assembly GCA_014839935.2 of Entomophthora muscae. NCBI lineage: Eukaryota > Fungi > Entomophthoromycota > Entomophthoromycetes > Entomophthorales > Entomophthoraceae > Entomophthora > Entomophthora muscae. Next base: position 14,333 of record QTSX02005224.1, on the reverse strand, counting down.
GTTCTGAATGCTGTTAACCATTCCATTTCTTCTGTGATCCTGATTTGGTTGAATGCATTCAACAGATCAAGTTTCGAGAATACCTTTGCCTTCTTGACACACCAAGAAATTTGTGCCTCAAGAGGTAAAGGGTAGGGATCAGGAATTTTAATGTTGTTCAAATTCCTGTAATCAATACAAAGACAAAGATACATCAGATTTTTGAACAAACAACAATGGAGAAAAGATTGAAGAAGCCTTCTTAAAGATGTATCTTTTTGCCAACATGTCCTGAGTCCACTCCTCCAAACGTGCGTCCTTCTTTAAGGTCAAAGGGTAAAAGGGAGACACAATACAAATCAGATCAACGGTAACCTTAAAGTCAAAGTCAAACTTAGTGTGCTTGGGACAGACCTCACCCCTAGTGACATTGAATGCCGCAGACCAGGGTTGAAGGCATGCTGGTAAATCCAAACTTACAGGTGTAGGAACAGAAACCAACTGGATTGTCTGAGAAGTATGCTCTAATTCTGACATACCCAACAACGGAATACAGATAGATATGCCCAAAGAGTGGTCCATTTGAAGCTCATATTCTTTTAGCAGGGTCAATACATTATGGCCCTACCACCAGCCCACTTCTAAGATAATAGGATACATAAGAGTAGAGCATATAGAGAACCTTGCAGTAAAAGATTGACCCACAACTACAAAGGTCACTGGCTTCTTAATCTGGAAAGAGGGAAACATTTGACAGTTTCCACCCCTAACCAACATTCCAGGATGATACTTGAGTTACAACAAGTCTACAGTCTCAACACTCATGAAGTTCTTGGACGCACCAGTATCCAACAAAATGGCTGGCTGATAGATAGTTTGGCTGTTATTGATGCTACCATAAAACAAGAAGTAACCAGAATTAGATTTATTTACCGCAAATGTTGCAACCTCAGCAGGAGCTTGCTTCTCTTCAGTGGTACAGACAGCAGCTAAGGAGGCAGGGTGCTAATGAAAATATTGCTCAATAATTTCTTGGACTGCTTCAGGGAGGACAAGACAATCACAATTGATGAGAAAAAGAGGCAACTTTTTGAAATCAACTGCCAAAGACTTTGCAGGCACAACATGCTGGAGCATAACCAACAAACTCTTGGTGGGTGCCACCACTGGAATTTTGTCTACCTTGGCAGGTTTGTTCAAGATAGCCAATTGCAACTGAGAAGAAACACAAGGGGAGTAATCACAACTCTGACCAGACAAAACTACTGCAGAACAATTACCAGAAAACCAGGAGCAAGCAGCAGGTTTGACTTCAATTTCCATAACATCTTGTTTAGAAGTCAACAGATTTGAGACCAGAGAAAGAATTTGGCTTACCAGGGCCTCAATTGTGGTTAACAGGGAATCCCAAACTGCCAGATCCTGGGCAGTCTGGTCAACTGCTAATCATAACACTGAGAGTTTATTCACCTCAGGAACATCAATTGTACGGCAGTAGGCAAGAAACTGAGGAAGGAATGCTAAAAGCGGAGTTGTACCCTGATGGAAGGCATACAGCTTACAATATACTTTGAGCTCCTCAATAGATACACAATTTTTTTAACAAAGGGTATAGAGATGCACTCTCAGTTAAAACATGTGGATTGTGCTCCACTGCAGATAACAACCACTCATAAGCATCCTCTGAAACCTTTGTTATCACATGATAAACTTGGGATTTGTGACTAAGGCTCAAGCCGGAATAAAATGATAATGCTGAAAAAACTTCACGCAAAATTTTATCAGTGGGTGGAGCAGGAAAATAATCTGGACGCCAAAATGACATGACGCAACAGAAATAAGAAACAGAGGATCCAGTCTCAACAACTGCAACCAGAGATGGAAACCATAAATTAAAGAAAAGCCCAAACTGAAAACTCAGAAATGAACTGATGCAAATAAACAGGGTAAATGAAAGATATCTTGATGGAGCAGGAGAAAAGAAACATGAATTCATGACAAACTGCTTCCAAAAACTCAGAAGTAGAAGAGTTGAGTAATGTGACAGAAATTGTGGGATAGTATGAAGCTGTTTCTAAATGATGGGGAATTACCACCCAAATCCACATAGAATTGATGATTAACCACCAACGCGGCTTCAGATATTTTTTGTGAAATTTCCAATTGTAACTCCAGGATTAAGTAGAACAATCAGTCCTAACCAGAGTAAACCAAGAGAAATGACCTGGGAAAGCATCAATGCATCTTCAGCGTAGAATTCTGGGCATTGAGAAGTGACACAATTTTCATTTTCAAGAATGGGGGAGGAGCTACAAAATTGGCTGGCATGAAATTAACATTTGGCAGCGCCAACAACAAAGTTCCAGAAGCTGGGCCCCATCTTCCTGAAATGATTCTGTTCAGAATCAGATTGTACAGGATATACCGCAACAACCCAATCACAGGATGCATTTTTAAAATTTAAAATTAGAACTTGGGATAATTGATTTTTATTGAGTAAATTTAGGAGGACTCAACTCTTAGAGTTGAAACAGGGAAAATTATTCAATATATATCAGAAAAATTGACTAAGCAATACCACCTGAGTCTTGATCTCCTATTCCTTTGGCATCTTCAAGTAAGTATCTATTCCAGGTTGCAAAGAACCCTTGTGTGACCAGTTTCTGACAACCATGCTGATTAATGAGCTTATATCAGGTGATCCTCATATTACGTTGATTTATCAACGTCAGTTTACAAGGGGGAGCTGGTTTCAGCTGACAGACTGGAGCAGCTGTGAGCCATTTATGATCAACTGTTTGGTTTAAATCCGTTAACTCAGTCAATTTTGATACAGGTTTCTTGGCTTTCTGAGCCTTCTTACTTGGATGGACAATACCCGCCATTATGGAACCTACCGTGACACCTGGTGCTGAGATACTTGTTGGTTTTGTCCTGTACCAGAACACAGGGATCCTGCTGCCCACCTTCAATGCCATGTCTGCACAAGGTTTCTTCCAAACGTCTGCCACCATTCCACAACCAACAGATGAAGGCACTATGACAGCCTATGAAGCCCAAAGACTCTGTAGCGCTGCCTTGGAGCCCTTTGCTGGGGCCAACAAAGACAATGCTGCCACATGGATCCAGTCCGCCCAGAGAAAACTGGCCCAAATGGAATGCCTGCAGCAATTTTGGATTGCAGAAATCTCCATTGCCTGACTTACAACGCTGGCACCTGGTGCAATAAGTGGCAAAAAGAACATACTTAAAAGGACTGGGATACCTTCAAACAAGATTTCTTGGCTAGATTTGTGCTCAAGGACACCACACTCATGATTATACGCCAAGTAAAGAACTTAACCCAGATAGGCACCATGAAGGAACTCACCTGCACCTACAAGGAACTCCAACTACGCACACCCTCTGACATGGCCTTTGACACCCCACCCACACACCTCATGTACTATGACACCCTTAAGTTGAATGTAATTAGGCATGTGAACCTGGACCAGGTGATCAACCTACAAAGCCTGTACTGCAAGGCAGAGAAAGTGGAACAAACATCCAACACTCTTCACAAAGTGCAAACAGGAAAACAAGAGAGACCCAAAGACTCCCACCCAGGTGGGCGCTCCAATTGACCACCCCCTGGGAACAACAGAAACAACAAAAACCATAAACCCACAAACTCAAATGGATAGGGAAGTGGGAACAATGGCCAATCAAACTGTACTCATTTCTGTATCACTGCCACACAAGGCAACCAAGACAAGGGAAAAGCTCAGGGAGAGCATTAAGCAAGCCAAGCTCTCCCCACACAACTCCTGACTTGCCCAATGATGAGTACCAACCCAAGGACGTGGACTAGTGTCCAATGATCCAAGTACCCTCAGAGGACAAGGTACTTTACACCATTGCCAGACATCCCAATAAACTGATGTCTTATCCTTTCTGCTTTTGCAGTTACACAGGCTTGGCACTCCTGGACTCAGGCGCGGACCAAACCCTAGTTAACAGCAGCTTTGTGGACAAATTCAAGCTAGCCACTAATCCTTTTTGGATTAAAAATGTGGTCTTAGCTGATGAACACCACATTGCTGTAACAAGGGAAGCTTCCCCCCTTCTCTGTCATGCTCAAGAACCTACACTCCACCATCCAAGGCCCCATCATTGACTTTCCAAAGCTTGACATTGTACTGGACTTAGATTGGCTGCAAAAGAACAATCCCCACATGGACTGGGCAACCTTGGTACTGATCATCAATTGTGAAGGTGTCAACCACCAGATATACCCTGACTCAGTGGACCAACTCCTACGCAAACATGTCTTTGTGCGCATTACAGAGACCCTGGATAAAAAGGAAGACCTGAAGATAATTGACTGGGACTCCTGCCAGTACAAGATCATACACTTTAAAGACCACCAGGACACCACCACGCCTCAGGATTGCAAAATTGTAGCCTTCCATCCAGAAATCTTCAGGGAGGCTTTACCCAGGTTACCTCTGGAAAAACATATCCAACATTCCATTCAACTCAAAAGAGCTGTACCCAAAGCGCGACCCATCTACTGTCTGACCCCAAATGAAGACAACACCCTATGGGCCTACCTCAAGAAAGTCTTGGAGAAAGGACTTATTTGCCTGTTGGGAATTTTGACCAAGCAATGATGCCAATTATGATGGAGCCCACGGATTGGGATTGCTACAAACAAATCCATAAATTAGTAGTACAAAATAAAATGATACTAATTATGACAGAGCCCGCAGATATGAATTGCAGCTACCAAATAACATAAATTGGTAGTATAAATTATATGCATATTAGATCAGAAGTAGTCTGCTGACCTGATTCCTAAACTAGCCAATGATAAGCGCTGCTGTAGCAATTAAATGATACATAATTTGCTGCTGCAGCACTTTAAAAATACACAAGCACCACGGCGCCACCTAGCAACTGGAGTAGGTGCCAAAGCACCAAACTACTTTTACAACAAGCGCTGCCGCACCAACTGAAAATTATTGCAAGTACTGCCTGGCAAATATTGTAGGCGCCAAGGCGCTGCTTTACTTTTACATTGAGTGCCAAGGCGCTGGGTTTGATTCCCCATAATCTCAAATTCCCATATTTATCATATTAATAAGCATTGAGCTTGCAGTATGCCAGAGAAGTAGGAAGTGATCCTGAAGTACTAAACTGTTACACGCTAGCAAGGATTGCCTGTGCTAGGTGAAGATGAAGATATTCTATTGGTTAACATGCAATAAGCGCCAATCCTAGATTAATAATTACCCAAATTAGGGGTGTATTAGAATGTCCTAGAAGATATTGCTAGCAGCCCAGGGATTAACCTTTGCAGAAGTTATAAGAAGAATGCATCACTCACAATAAAAATAAGCTTTAATCTTGAACCATCTTGGATATATCTTTAATCTATTTGACCTTTATCCTAATCCTTAAGTGCTTCTGTGCAATCAGAAGCCATTGATAGACAATAATCCTGGTTCTATTCAATACTGGCTCTTCTTATACAATACTACTCATATCCTCACATATGACTGTATTGATGCAAATGTCCTGTGCCCTATAATCTCAAATAATTTTGGCGCTGTAATGCAAAAAGCGCAACACTACCCCTCACAATCTCCCTTTGGGGCCACTGTATTCTTCATGGCCAAGAAGGATGGCACTCTGCGCCTAGTCACATATTACCTAGCACTAAATGAAGTTATCATCAAGAATTGTTACCCACTGCCACTTATTGACAAACTCTTCAACGCCTTGGGAGGACACAATATCTTCTCCAAGATTGATCTAACTGCATGCTACAATCAGATTTGTATCAAAGAGGAAGACATCCCCAAGACAGCCTTCTGCACTAAATACAGTTCCTACAAATGCATGGTACTCAACTTTGGCATGACCAATGCCCTGTCTACCTTTATAACCTTCATGAACAAAGTGTTTGCGCCACACATAGGCAAACATGCCCTAGTGTACCTGGATGATATTATTGTTTACAGTCCCTTGGTGGAACAACACTACCAGGACCTAGAGGCAGTCTTTGCTACTTTGGTGCAACACAAACTGCTGGCCAAGCCCTCCAAGTGCCAGTTCTTCTGTGAGCAACTACCCTTCTTGGGAAACATAGTCTCAAAGGACAGCATCAAACCCAACAGTCAGAAGATACAGGCCATCTGCAATAAGCCACCACCCAAGGATAAGTTAGAACTCCGCACCTTCTTGGGAATGATGGCCTATGTACAACAATTCATCCCCAACTGTGGCGTCTTGACGGCACCCTTATCTGCCATAACTGATGCCAAATCCAAGTTTGTATGGACCCCCCCCCCCCAAACGTGACTTCTGCTTTAGACGCCTCAAAGAAAAACTCATAACAGCACCTATCCTGAAGTACCTCAAACACAATGGGGAGTACCAGATGGAAACCAATGCCTCAGACGCATTCATTGGGGGTGTACTACAAATCAAAAACAACAATGGTGACTTCCTGCCTGTAGCCTACAAGTCACAAAAACTGACAGATGACAAGTATTGATATCCTATCCACAACAAAGAACTTTTGACCATTGTACACTGCCTAGTCAAGTGGTGTTGTTATCTAGAACAACAGGAAGAATTCACGGCACTGACCAACCACAAGTTGCTCATATATTTCAAACCCCAAGCAAACCTGTCCCGCCGTCAAGCCCACTGGATGGAACTCTTAGAGAGATTCAATATGCTCATACAATACAAACCTGGCCCAGAACTTGCCATGGCGGACATACTCTTGCACATGTACGTCTGTGCCATAAGAGAAGAAAATGGGCTCAACCCAGACTGGCCCCTCTTGGTACTTCAGGCAAAGGACAAAGGCTTCCCCCCTGGCACCACTGACATAAAAAAAGAAAAAGTCATTAAGACAAGCACTTATTTGCAGACTTATATGGAACCTTACACCAAAAAATGTCTGATGGAACTACCATCCCTTATGTACCCACACATCAGCAAGTTGATACCATCCTACTTTACCATAGAGACCTGGGACACACCAAAAGTTGCAACCTATACAAGTTCCTTAAACACAAGGCATAGTGGCTGACCCTATACCGTGACGTTCAAGAAGTACTAGACCAATGTGAAGTATGTGAGAAATCTGCTAAAAGAAAAGCCCCTCCAAAATCAGTACTACCCATCCGCACACAACTACCCTTCAAGGTGTGGGCCCTTGATGTTGTTGGTCCCATGCCAGGGAAACACAACAATAAGAAACACATCATCACCACCATAGACTTTGCTACAAGATGGCCAATAGCCCAAGCAGTAAAGGCACATACTGGTAATGACGTGCAACAATTCATAGGAAGAGAAATGATCAGCAAGTTTGGAAAACCAGAACTCCTGCTAACCAATGGAGGGAAATAGTTGAGCTCTGAAAACACCAACATATAACTTGCTAAAAATGGGGTCAAACATACCGTGACAATACCATACCACCCGCAGGCCAATGGACGTGTAGAGCGGCTAAATGACAGCCTTGTGCAAGCCTTGGCCAAGCTCACTGCCAGGAGACCTGAAGACTGGTATAAGCAGCTATTGACTGCACTACTTTTTTGCCAAACCCAAGTGAATAGATCCACCAGAAAAAGCCCTTTTGAGTTGGTATACAGCACACAGCCAAATATCATCCAAGCATTAACAGGACCTAAGCTGGAAATCCCAAGTAAAGTCCCCCTTGTGCAGACCCTCAAGTTATAGAGGCCAACAGTGAGAAAACAGAAAGGGAAAATTAACATCTGCAAAAAACCTTTGTCCCCATCAAAGATAGACATAAAGTTGGGGGCAAAGTTTGGGTCATGAATGTTGATAAAAGCAAACTAAAACCCAAGAAAATAGGCCCAGCAATCATTCTAAAGGTAAAAAAATAACACTTACCTTGTACAAGGACTTGGGAAGCGCAAACAAGATAAGACTCTACACCATGATTTCATGAGACCCTGCAAAGCAAGACAAAAATAACACAAAACTGCCCTTCCTGCCACAGAACAACAGCTAGTCCAATATGGCGCCAGGGCTCCTGACAACCTCCCCAATGACCTACCCTCAGAAGAGACCAACCTTCAGTTGGGGGGTGTCAAAACAGCAGGCTCAACCCACCAGCAAGGTTCTGAGCAAGCAGGTTTGTGACCTGCAATCCAATTACCTAGCCACTTGAAGACAGACTAAGAAGTCAACTCAAATTGCCAAATCCAACAACATGAACAGATGATGATCCCTTACAGTGTATACCTTGTTTTGGCGCTTGACTCATTATCAGAATCAAGACACCCCTTCACCATCCCACTGTGTGATCAACACTATCATGTTCCTGTTATCCATGATTCACAATGACTATATAATCATTATCTCTCAATAAAGAATTTGATCTAGTTTTTAAATATTTTTTCCCTTGTAACTCTGCTGAAAAAGCAGAGTTATGACAATGCCAAAGAATTTTCAACTTGACCTACATTAATAGGGGTGGTATGCTTGTTATTGCTCTAATCTTGGCAGGGTTGGGCTTTATACCTTGGGCAGAGATGGTGTGCCCAAGGAACAAGAGCTCTGACTGGAGGAATTCACAATTTGGAAGACTTGTCCTTCAACTGGTTTTTCTGAAGGGTGTCAAAGACATCACAGAGGTGTTGGAGGGGTGTGGTTTGATCTTGACTGAAGACAATAATGTTGTTAAGGTACACAACAACACACTTTACAATCAATTCCACAAATTCTTTGTTCATCAACATGGCAAAGGTGGAGGGAGCGTTGGTCATTCTGAAGTTCATGACACAACACTCAAACAACCCGTAGCGTGTGCAGAAGGCAGTTTTTGCCTCATCCCCTGGTGCAATGAGGACCTGGTTATACCCTGCAGTGAGATCAATCTTGCTAAAGACCTTTGCGCCTGCAAGTGTATCAAACAGGTTGTCAATCAGCAGCAGGGGGTACTTGTTCTTAACTGTCACCTCATTTAGGACGCGGTAGTCTGTGACCAGGCAAAGAAACTCATCCTTCTTAGCTACAAAGAAGACTGCCGCCCTGTATGAAGAGAGCAAGGGGCAAATGAATCCCTTATCAAGCGTGTCCACAAGGTGCTGGCAGAGGGTTTCATCTTCTTTTAGTGTCAAGCAATAGAGGAGACGTGCCTTGGGAAGCAACCCTTGTAGTTGTACAGCATTCTGGATCTCCCAGGGAGGGGGTAGTTGGTCCAGTGTTTCACTGAAAACGTCCTTATACTCCTTGAGGAGATTGGCAAGTGCTAGTGGAGGTGGACTAGTCAAGGCGGGGCCACAGGTGGTTCTGCACAGATAACTTTGACTGAGCATTGAGTGAAGTCTAGTTCCCCCCTTGAAATTGTATGAGCTCATTTTTGTTATTCTGACAAACACAGTATCATGAAGCAAATTGCTTGTTTCAACAGGATATAACTGAAAACCCACCCCATTCCTATTGAGGGTGATCACAGAAGCATTCCAGTCAATGTAGGGTCAATTGTGGCAAAGCCAGTCAAGGACAGCAATGACATTATGTCTGAGCCCTGCCATGATTCGTCCAGAGAGCTTAACCTGGATGTTCCTCATTTTCACAGAGAAGGGTACTGTCTCATGGGTAATTGCCACTCTGCAGGAATCAGCCACTTGTACTGCCTTGAACCTGCTTGGCACTTGGTCTAGTTGTTGAGTGTCTGCAAACGTCTGGTCAACCATAGTGTGATTGGCCCCAGTATCTACCAGTATTTTGTGGGTGTTCCCACAGAAAGGAAAGGTATAGGCCAAGAAAGTTACTTTATTTGGAGAGTGACTGGCTTGAAGTATGGGGTTATTGCTATGAACTTGGAAGACATTATGAGTTTCAAATTTGTGAATGTTGTAGTTACAGGGATTCTTTGCTAGAAGGTATTGAGAGTGAGGGTCAAGTGGGGTTGTAGAACCTCTTGTAGCTATAACCCCTAGCCTTTCCCAGGTCCTCAATTTGTGCTAACTGGAGTTCCCCTTTGCGGGAGGCTTAACCCCATTTTCCCGTTGGCATGGCTGATGGCAACCTACTTGGTTGTGAGCACTGCCAGGTGTGGGACAAGGTTGGAGTGGTGTATCATTGGAGCAACAGAAACCCATTGAAGCCTGATTATTATAATCCACAATGGCTTTATAGTAGCCATTGATAGAGGTGCAATAACCTACAGGAACCCATATGCAGATATGGGGTTTTAACCCATTAATTATCAAGGTAAAGAGTATTAAATTCCCATCAGTCACAGCTTCTGGGGCAGAACAAGAGCTTGCTGCCAGGAGGCAAGATATTCAGGAATGGACCCAGTCTTTTTGATAGCCAGGAGGGGAGTCCTTACCACAATGGGCAATAAAGTCTCATTGTAGTGGGACTTTGTGGCATCCCTGAATGATGCCCAGGTGATTTCTATCTCTTGATTGGCCCAGGTGGTGAACCAAACTGCAGCAGGTCCTGTAAGGCAGCCTGAAGCAGTGGCAACCCACATAGGTTCAGGTACCTGGCATACACAGAGGTAGGTTTCAGTGGAGTGGAGCCAACTGAAAATCTCAGCCCCTTCCACGCCACCTGCAAAGGTTTCCAACTGGAGGTTGAGCATGTGTTGTGACATATCTAACTGAGGCGGGGTGACACTTGCATTGTGCTGCCCAAGGCAGAGTTAATTATACATGCTTGCAAGTACCAGCTGACCTTGATAGATGAAGTACCCGTTGGGGATGTCCCCCTCAGAGATTGGTAGGAAGGTTTCTTGATGGGGAGTTGCCATACAGCCTGTACTCTGTCCTTTCTTGGGGGATTTTCTCTTTAGGTAGATTGTGAAACTACTGCTGTTACCACTGTTGCAACTGAATCAATGAGGATTCAGTATTTGCATTGGGGAAGACAACAGTCCAATAGAAATGACAGGAATAATAAGCTATTGCTTATTATAGAATACTGCAATAAATAACTAGATGGGGAAAGCCACTGGGCCACAAGGGGGTGGCATGTTCCATGTAGGGTTCTGAGCCAAGTAATAATTTGTGCGGGATCAACAGGTCAAATTGATAGCACTCCTAATTAGGAGAAAGTGCCTGAAGTTTGACATTTTCATCAGATTGATTCATGTTGTTAATCACGTCAAGGGGCAACTAATCAAGCGCCCCTGTGTATTGTGAGATATGTTGGCAAGCAATTTTGGGAACTCAGTTACAACACTTGGTTATGCTGTCTGGGTTGTGAACGCGCCCAGCACCTTTCAAACTATAGTGAACGTGGTCTTGGGAGGACTTAAAGATCAGTGTTGTGTAGCCTACTTAGATGACATCCTCATTTACAGTTGTACACCTGAAGAACATGTCAAAAACCTTCAAGCTGTTGTCAGGGGTCTGGATGTACAAGTATTCTGGCTATTGCCATCACACCTAACATACAGTCATTGCCCAATTTGGTGCCTTTCCAATATACCATTTGACATACCAGAAATGGCAACAAATTAATATCACATGACTGTCCAGGTATCCAACAACTTGAAACCATCCAGCACATGACCAGCCCCTGGGTTTGATCCAACTAATATCCCCGCCACAGCTAAATCTATATAAGTCTAAAGTATCATCCAATAAAATATACTTCTTCTCTTCCTACCTTTTATATACAAAGCTTCCCCAAAAGATGCTCCTTATCACTGTCCTACAACAATTCAAGGAACAAAGACTCTTTGTCAAACTCCAGAAGTATGAGTTTTACCAAGAAGAAGTAGACTGCCTGGGGTACAATGTACTGAAAGGAGGTTTTGCAATGACGCCTGATAAAATAGAGGCCGTGACATCATGGCCTGAACCTAAGAACTGCAAGGAGGTCAGAAGTTTCCTGGGTCTGGCAAACTTCTGCCGGGAATTTGTCCAAAATTTTTCTTCAATCTGCTTGCCCTTGACCCGCCTCACCTCTGAGAAACACCCTTTTGTGTGGGATGATACCGCCAAGTCAGCCTTTTAGTTGTTAAAGAACGCCTTTGTTTCTGCCCCTGTCTTAGCAATGCCAGCTTACAATAAGCCCTTCATTGTGGAAACAGACACCTCTGACTTTGCATGGGGGTGTTGCTTCAGGAGGGGCATGATAGTAAGCTTCACCCTGTAGCTTACTACTCAAGGAAGTTCACTCCGCCTGAGTTGAACTACCCCATCTACAATAAAGAGATGCTTGCTATCATCCAGTCCTTAAAACATTGGAGAAGATACTTGTTTGACGCCTACCACCCTGTGAGAATCATGACCAATCACAAGAACCTGACATATTTCTTCAAACCACAACAACTGAATCAGCAACAAGCTAGATGGACCCTATTCCTAGCAGATTATGACTTATCAATCTGCTACAAGCCTGGCAAGATCAACATTGTACCAGATGCTATAAGCCAGAGTCAAACTTTTTTCCTAGTGCCAAAGAGATTCAAGAATTCAACACTAAATCCTTGCTGTCCCCAAACATGATCAAGCCAATGCTCCTATTCCCGGGGATAGCCAGTAGAAGAGAAGAAATCCAACTAGCTCAGACCGTAGACCAGCACTTCATCTCCATCATGGAAGAATTAAAGAAAGATATCAACAGTCAATACTACCAAAACAGTTACTCCCTACATTGAAACACCTTGCAGCTACACGGACGCACCTATGTACCAGAAGGCCTAATGCGCTTAGAGATACTGAAGGAAAACCACAACTCCCCCATGTCAGGACACCCTGGGCGTAGAAAGACTCTCAAAGGGATCCAGAGAGCCTACATGTGGCCCAGGATGAAGCCAGAAATTATAGGATACCTCAGTGAATGCAAGACATGTGGACGTACCAAGCCTAAGTGAGGAAAGCCAGAAGGATTACTACAACCTCTTCAGATTGCAGAAGACCCTTGGAAGTCATTATCCATGGACTATATTGTGGAGCTACCTAATTCAAAAAGATTCAATGCCATCTTTGTAAATATCAACTGTCTCATCAAAATTTATCACTTCATCCCAACAACAACCAAAGTAACTACAAAGAAAACAGCCACCCTATTCAGGAATTGAGTATTCATGAACCACAGGCTCTCATAAGAAGTGGTCTCAGACAGAGGCCCTAAATTCACCTCCAAGTTTGGGCCCAAATCCTAAAAGTCTTAGGAATAAAGTTATTGTTGTCTACTGCATATCACCCCCAGAGCAACAGACAGACCAAGAGAGTAAACCAGGTCCTTGAACAGTACTTATTATGCTACGTTAACTCAGAAAAGAACAATTGGGTAACACCCCTACCAATGGCTCAGTTTGTGTAGAACAACCAAGCCAGAGCTCCCCTGGTATGTCCCTCTTTAAAGACAACTACAGATTCAACCCCACATAGAATGCCCCTCCCACAGAGGAAGCCAACAACCCAGAAGGACAAAACTGGGTCAGCAACATCCACACATGCCAAGAAGAATGCACCAAGAACCTGAGAAGAGCAGTACAAGTATACAAGAATTTTGCTGATAAGAAACAAAGACCTGGCCTCCCAATTGAAGTAGGAGACCTTGTGTATCTCAGCGCTAAGAACATCAATACCACTTCCCCTTGCGCTAGCTTGAGCCCCCAACAAACAGGTCCTTACAAAGTCTTACAATGCATTGGTACTGTAGCCTATTGACTAGAACTGCCCCCCAGATGGAAGATTCACAACGTATTTCACTGCTCCCTGTTATCAAAAAAGAAAGGAACTTCTCTCCCGCACCAGATAGTGAGAACAGCTCCCCCACCCATCAAAATTGGAAGCTTCACAGAACACAAGGTTGAAACCATCCTGGGACACAAACTCTAATACCAAAAACCTCATTTCCTGGTCAAATGGAAAGGATACCCGCATGAAGAGAATACTTGGGAACCTGAATCCAACCTGGAAAATGCCGCCACCCTACTAAAGGATTATAAGTCTCGGAGTAAAGAGTTGTGCTCTGCAAGCTTGACTATGGTAGGGGATGATTTCAGGGCCCAGATTGCCCAGAACAGTCAGCTGGCCTCCTTAGAGTTGAATAAACATGCAGCGTGGAAACCCACACAAAGCACCTTCCAGGGCAAAATACCCCCTTTCAACTAGTGAATGGCCCAGGATTTGAGAGGCACACAAGCCTCAAATCCCTGGCTTCAAGCCTGTTATCAAATTGGGCCACTCACCTATTGGGAAATGGCACATTGGGAGCGCAATTGTTTGATTGCACAATGGGACAATCAATTCATTGAGGGAGTTAAAAATAACTGTAGCAACTTGGCATGCTGCAAATTCCAAAAGATTCATGTTATAGCAGCCAATGAGATCTCACCCTCTTGGCCA